>LPNX010420008.1:0-10271 GCA_001517045.1 Pseudotsuga menziesii | reverse complement strand
GGAGGAAAAAAGGGAAAACCCAAAGGGAAACCCCCCCCCCCCCCTCAAGCTGAACACTAAAAGTAGTCTGGATCACCCTGATGAAATCACCCCCAATAGTGAAGGGAGGTAAGTGAACTTCTTTTCTGAAAATCTTTTAGTGAAGATGTCTGCAATCTGCTCATCAATTGGGCAGTATTGCAGAATGATGGTCCTGTCATGCACTAGCTCCTTGATGTAATGCATGTCAATCTCTACATGCTTGGTCCTATTCCTAGTAACAGGATCCATGGATATCTTAATAGCACTCTGTTTGTCACAAAATAGGATAGTGGACAAAGTACTACCAAGATCAAACTCTGAAAGAATGCCTTTCAACCAAACTGCTTGGATGCAAGCATTCACCGCTTCTCGATACTCGGCCTCTGCTGAAGATAGTGCTATGGCAGCCTGATTTTTGCTTTACCAGAAAATATGGCCACTACCAAACATGAATACATATCCAAAATTTGACTTTCAATCAATAGAATCACCCGCCCAATCGGAATCTGTGTATCCAACCAGCTCTAGCTCGGAGTCTGCAACATAGTGAATGTCGTAGGTCCTCGTTCCCTGAATGTAATGGAGGATCCTCTTGGCTGCCTTCCAATGAAGATCATGAGGCTACTGCATGTATATTGATACAGTATTCATGGCATAACAAATATCAGGCCTAGAATGCGTCAAGTACAACAAGCTATCAATCAGCTGTCGATAGATAGTGCAGTCCATGGGAGGTGTGTGTTTTCCTTCTTCAAGGCTGATCCTTGAAAGGAAAGGGAATGGTGCAGGCCTACATTCAGAAATGTTAAACTTTAATAACAGGTCTGAAATTTATTTGGACTGAGTGACCATAATCCCATCATAATTTTGCTTTATTTCGAGCCCCAAAAATTGTTTTAGAAGCCCCAAATCACTCATTTCAAAGGCATTGTGGAGATCAGTTTTGATGGTGGAAATGGAGGAAATTGTGCTAACTGTGATCAGTAAGTCATAGAAATCTAAACCAATGATAATTATATTACCATTATGCTACTGTAAATACACATTTGGATCTTATCTACATCTCTGAAATTTTTGCGAGAGAAGGAAGGCATCCATCTTGGAATACCACTCTCTTGGGGCCTGTTTCAACCTGTATAGTGACTTCTTTAGTTTGAAAACCAAAGATGGATCAGTGATGTAGCCCTTAGAATAATTCATGTATATCTCCTCATGAAGATCTCCATGCAGAAAGGCTGACTTAACATCCATGTGATGCACCTCCCAGAGCTTGGATGAGGAAATAGCCAAAACAAGACGGATGGAGTCCATTTTTGCAACCGGTGCAAAGGTCTCATGGTAGTCCACTACTTGGACCTGAGAGAAACCTTTTTCTACCATACTTGCCTTATATTTTCAGGTGCTTCCATCAGCAGAAAAATTTGTCTGAAACACCCACTTGCATTGAACCAATTTCCTTCCCGGAGGAAGAGAAACTAGCTCCAAAGTAGTGTTTTTCTGAAGAGAATTCATCTCTTCATCCATTGCAACTTGCCATCTCGGATCATTCCGAGCATGGTAGTAGGATTTTGGATCTGAAATAATAATCAAATAGAAATTTTTGGACAGAAAATTATTAGAACAAGAGAGCACAATACCTGCTCTTTGGAAATCAGACCGGGTTCTCCTTGGATCATCTGGATTTCCAATGTTGTCTCCTGCGGAGGAGAGTGTCTTTTGGGCCCATGTAGGAAGATGATTTTGCACTTCAAGTTCTGATTCAGTATATGATGATTGCTGCACACTAATATCAGAAATCAGAGGATCCAAATCACGGTCATATCCCCCAATTTCATCATCCAAATATTAAGTGGAATAGGAAGGAAATTCAACAGTTTTCTCCTTCACTAGTTCCACCTCCTGAAGAGGCTCATCGAACTTGACACTTCTCTCGATGATGATATATTTGGTATTGATATCTAGTAGCTTGAATCCTTTATATTCATCAAGATACCCAATAAACAGACATTCTATGCTCTTTAGTTGCAAAGCCCTTCTTTTATCAAGCGGAATCTGGGCCCATGCAGTGGACCCAAACACCCGTAGGTTTGACACATCTAGCTTGTGTCTGAAGTATGCCTAAAAATGAGTCTTTCCTTTCAATGATGAATGTGGAACCCTGTTCTAAATGTATGCTGTAGACTGCATGGCTATCGCTAGGGTTTTAGCCCTAGCTTCTGCGAATGAGCACCTACTAAGGAATATGGATTCCTTAGTAGCAGTTCAATGATATATGAATTAAATATTGTTAAACGGAAATAAAAGCTAATCTAGACATTCATAAAGCAATACGGTGAAGATTAAATAACATGAAGCAATACGGTGAAAAGTAAATAACAATCTTTATTGATGTTACCTCCAATGAGGAGGTTGATGGAGTCCTTTGCGCTGGTCCGATGTCGGTGGCTTCGAGCTCCAAGCTGCTTCTTCTCTTTCTCCGGTGGTGGAAATGGGCCAAATGGGAGCTCTCAATGGTGAAAGTAGCTTAAATGGCAAGCTAAGATTTCACGAGCAATTTTGGCAGAGGCAGGATACTTGTGATTGTGGATGTTGAATAAGGGGTCTCCATCACTTATTTATAGTTGGAAACCATGCAGTTTTTAGGGTTAGGGTTTCTTTTTTCATTTTCCTCATTATTTTATATTTTTATTCCTTTTTGCTTTTTTGGAGGAATTTTGGATATTTTTAGAGGAAAAGATGGTTTTATGGCCTTTTGGAGGCATTTTAAGCCTTTTGGAGGCTTTTTGCATGGTTTTATGGGTTTTTGATGGAAATATGGTGGGAAAATGGACAAATGAGCCATGTAATGGGGTAGATGAGATAGTGAACCCTTTTTGGGTGATAACAGATTGCCCCCTGATGTGCGAGGGCAGGAGCTCATCGTATGGCCGATGGACATCATAAGTCCTAATTGGTTTTCCTGGGGTGTGGAGAAGAGAAAGAACCAGCTGAAGTCCAGAACACTGATCTCGAACCACCTGCAAGGACTGAAAAGTACATAACCTCAAAAATGGATGAGGAATCATCTGATCATCTAAACGAGGCGGGAATTCCCATGCTCATATCAGGATATAGCATAGTAATAACAATCAGGTCCAAAATATGGGGACTTTAACATATACATGTCCTCAAATACTGAATGAGGAAGAATCTTAATAGATGGACGAGGCGGGAATTCCCATGCTCGTATCAAGATACATAAAAATCACTGTGAGGCCCAAAATGAAGGACCTGTAGTAGATAATCACGGTGCATATCATGAGGGTCCGGAAGGGACACAAATATGGAACATACTGCTGAGCTGACCATGTCTTAGCTGACCATGTCTGAGCTGAAAAACTGATACACTGGAATGGCAGCAGTGCTACTGAATGTGGTTCTGAAGGAACTGATGCGCTGCTGGATCAGAGTGACAAGGGTCACACTCGTAATGGTACACTGATCTGGAACTGAACTGGGTACTCAAAGAAGCATAGAACTGAATGGCTTCCGAATACAATCGCCAACGCAGCCCAGACATCCACGGGAACATATAACTGGGCGTTCCGAAGTGACTCACCAATGTGCTAGAGTCGGGGGAAATCCAGGGTCTTCGACAAATCATGGACTGGATATGAATCCTGCGTGATTCTCAACGATGCGATCAATGTGCTGAAGTCGAACATGTGAGAAACAACCATTCGGAGAGGCAATAATGATTCCTCCCGAAATGGTCCGTAGGCACGCACCACAGATGGTGATGTGTCCAAGGCGCAGGGACCTCTAGGTCTATCCTCTGGAATAGAGGAGTTGTCGTCGACAGAGGGAGACCTGCAACTATCAAGGCAATGATGTTTCCTTGATAGGAGTGTGAGGTGCAAAACTAAAAATGTGATAGTACTGATGGCAGGGTTTGATAAACTGGGGTAAATAACTGGGCAAGTAGAGTGGGTGGACTCAAAATTCCTTTGTTCAGAGTATGATGGCGGGGATGATCGGGCAACACATGAAACTGATTGGTGGTAAAGGTATCATAGATGTATGGGATCTGGGAAGTTCACTGGGCTGAGGGAGACTCAAGCTGTGGTAACATGGTAGGAGACTGCAGAATACTCTGAACAAAGGCGACCTGATTGGAGGTGCTGCCAAGAGGATTGATCATAGTGTTAAGAGGCGCGGGGGGACTTCTTCATGGGTTAGTGAACTAGAAGAAGTGTGGATATAAAGTGGTACTGTCATGTGGATTTTATGAGCCCATGACAGTTCATGCTCGTGGTTGCTTTCAATTTTAAGGCGTCTGGAAGCAAATAAGAAGACTCTGAAATGATGGAATGGTACTGTCATGTGGATTTTACAAGCCCATGACAGTTCATGCTCGAGGATGCTTTCAATTTTAAGGCGTCTGGAAGCAAATAAGAAGACTCTGAATTAATAGCCAGGCAAGGAGGAAGGGTTCAATCAAGGAATATTTATGATGACCCGGACTGAGGGGGGGGGGGAACACTAGTGGGCCTCCTTGCGGGGGGAATGAATGGTGGCAAAATAACGAAACATTTGCAGTATGACAGGAGTGGATGGCTCATGTAAAAAGTGTGGAACAATCTGATGGTGGCCGATGTGGCGAGCAAATCTAGGCAGCAAGGTGTCGGGACACAATGTTAAAACGGTGCCAAGTGAGAGCGAGAAATTATCTCAAGCATCATCACGAGCCCGGAAAAATGAATCCGGCGATATCAACAGTGTGAAAAATGGAGAACGGCCGAAGTGGCACGTAAACCGAGGCAACAAGGTGTCGGGGCACAATGTTGAAATTGTGCCAAGTGAGAGCGAGAAATGATCTCAAGCATCATCACGAGCACAGAAAAATGAATCCGGCGATATCAACAGTGTGAAAAATGGAGAACGGCTGAAGTGGTGCGTAAACCGAGGCGACTAGTGGTGTCTAAAAAGGGATGAAAAATTGACATAGAAAAAATGATGCAACGAGGTGACCATCGTGACGGTCTCGTCGTGCTGATTCCAAAAGTGTAGCTAGGGATGAATGGGACGTTGTTTCTGACGAACGGGGGGTACATCAGGCCATGTGTGGATGTGGTGCTCTATAATGGCAGGGTCAAGACCGGGCATTTCGGTATAGGACCAGGAAAATACATCACGGAATTCTCTGAAGAGTTTGTTGTATTCCTCAATTTCTTGCTTACTACAAGAGGCTCCTAAAGTGATGAGTTCGGGGGTGCCTCCTGGGGCAGCGATGTCAATTTGGATAATAGGTGAGATGTTGTCCATGTTACCCGCTTCGAAGGCGTCAGGAGCAGGAATAGGGTCCTTGAACCAGTCGACCTTGTGGGGAAGGAATTCTTTGGATTCAACAGCAAATTGGGTAGCAGTGTTAGATAAGGATACCTCTGGGAGGAAGTAGGAACGATGGTGCATGTCATCCCAGGGATAATCCGGGGCAGTGGAAGCCTTGAGAATCTCCTTATCAGTGCAGAATGTTTGTGTCATCAAATCGGTTGACGAAGGAGTAGTGGTGGAAGAGATCATATAAATGGTATTAACCTCGTCGGAAGAGGAAGAGTCCCGGGGGTGGATTTCCACAATGGTGGGTGGTGTCGTCGCAAGATCTAAATGGTTCATCTCAAAAAGAACGGGATTGACCTTTCCGGAAGGGAGAGAGACCGGGAAGTGGATTTCCTTAATGGTGAGGCGGGCCATCTCGAGATCCAGATTGTTTATCTCAAAGAGAGTGGTATTAACCTCTTCGGAAGGGGAAGAGACCGGGGAATGGATTTCCTCAATAATGAGTGGTGTCGTCTCAAGTTCCGGATTGTTCATATCAAAGAGAGCTATCATGTACTCGGGGAGATTGGGACAGTGATGGGAGTAATGCCCGTAAACCTCGCATAAGGCACAGGAGTGGTTAGTGCGCAGGGATTTGTCGCGAGGCGTAGGGGTTGGATCTAGATGGACAACCGGGATGGTGGGGTCGTCGTCGAGCATTTGCATGTACTTATTTAATGCCGGTAACTGAGGACATAAGTGAATCGCATGGCCCAACTCATCGCACAGCGCGCATTTGGGAGGAGCACGAACCACAGGGGGGTTTTTGACTGTCTTAGCAGGTGTGACAGCGGTGTAAGGTTGGGGGCCTCTGCCCCCAGTGGGTTTGGTAAGAGGAGGGGGAGGTTTTGCGGAGGGCGATGGGGTAGCGACATCGGGAGGTGGTTGATTAGTAGTGATGATGGGTTGCACCGGTTGTAGGATGACATTTGGTGTCGGGGGACGAACGGGAGGCGAAAGATACCAAACAGGTAATCCCAAGGTTAAACCAGGGAGGTTGAGGGTAGCCATGACCGGGGCGCTAGCCACTCCTAAGGGAGGGAAGAGGAAAGGAATGGTATGAATGGGTGTAGCACAAATGTGACTAGGTACCAAAGGGGGTTTAGGCAACAAAGGTGTTTGATTAGTAGGAGTCTGTGTGATGTGGGACAGGGTGCATAGGTCGGACACTTCAGTGGTAGGAGACGGGGGTGGAATAGATGGGAAGGTTGAGATCATTGGTGCATCTGAATAAACGCCGGGACCTACTGAAGACACGAATGAGGTGGTCGTATCCGAAATAGGTAGTTCAACCATGGGGAGAACGAGCCCTATAGAAGAAACGATTGTGTTGGTGGCACCTGAGATAGGTTGTTCTACCATGGGGAGAACATTTTCGGGCGCCGCAGGGGCATTGGGATCGTGGTAAGTAAGTTGGTCAACCGTGACCACGCGTCCCTCATGGGGGAACATCATGATACGAAAAATGGTAGAAGCGACTGCCCGCATGGCATACATGTAGCTACGGCCAAGTAATAGGTTATAATCGAGCTGGGCATTGATAACCTCGATGTTGATTAGGACAGTTTTTCCAGCCAGCTAGACGGGGACATTGGTCAATAGGCCTTGTGGTTGAGCTGAATGGTCGTCATAGGCTCGCAACGCAGTAGAGGACTGCTGGAGAGTGGGGGATCCCATTTTCTGCCAGATGGAGATGGGCATGACACATGTGGAGGCACCTTCATCAATAATGCATCGATGGACGACAAAATTCCGAATGGAGACAGAAACTTGGAATGATAAATTGGAAGGCAGGCGGGGTTCGGACTGGTCCAAATCAAATTCCATTAACTGTGAATCATTTGGATCGATAGCTCCAATGGCTGAGAGTAAAGTCTTACGCTGCGAAGGACAGTTTTTCAAGACTTCTAATGCAGACATGGCCGCGGGGGATTGGGCTAAATCATCGACAATGTTTTAGTTAGACGCAGCCCGCGCATTGGGGTTGTTGTTGATACGACGAAGTGGGAAACGGGCTTTTTTGGGAGCTCCATCTAGTGGAGGTGGAGGTATACGTAACGCTTGATCAGTGGGATGAGCGTTAGCGGGGTTATTGGTAGGAGGGGCTTCCGGGGTGGAACCATATTGGTTCCGCCGAGTCTGGAGGTTGACCTCATCGGAGGACATCATCAACAGATGGTGGGTACCTGAGTCAAATATGGGTTGATCAGGAGCCGCGTAAGTGATTTGTTGGATGGGCGCATTAGCTGGAGGTGGAGCTAATGGTTCAGTGTTCACTAAGCCTTGGTTTGGTAAGGGGTTTTGTAGCACCAAAGGTGGCTGCTGAGGTTGTGGGGGATTGGGTGGTGCTTGAGGAGCCGCCTGTCCTTGGCGTACTCTATCATCAGCCAAAAGTTGTTGAACTCGCTCCATAAGTGGACAAAAATGTGTGTAGTGGCCATAGACCCCACAAACGGAACAAGGATAGTTTGTTCGCAAATTAGGGTTTTTAGCCTGCTTGGGAGGGCGATCAGGGTTTTGGTTGGTAGGGGCCGTGTTATTAGTAGCAGGGGGATTAGGGTGTTGACCAGCTTGCTCGGTCTGTTGGTTGTTCCCACGATTACGACCTCTGCCACGGTTTTGTTGGCCCTGGTTGCGTTGGTTGTTCTGGTTTAGCGGCGGGTTTTCTTGGGCGTAAACCTGCCCTTGGGTAGTAGGTGGATTCTGAGTTTGCGCAGGTGCGGGAGTGGGCTGCGGCGTATAATATGGAGGGGGAGGCTGCACTGGTGCAGCTACTTGAGAGGGTTGTTGATAGTGCTGTGGAGCGGGTTGTGGGTTTGCCGCAGGGGCTGGCTGTGGATGATAATAATGAGGTTGAGCTTGAGGTGGCGCAAGAGCTGGTGCAGCCTGCTGATGATAGTAGGGCTGAGGTGCGATCGGGGGGGCGTAAGCGGAAGTCATATTACCGAAACACTGAGGTGGACATGAGGGTCCATGGGAATGGTGTTGATATGGCATTTGAGCATACGAGTTGGTTGCTCCGGATTGTGATGTAGCCCGCGAAGGTTCAGAAGCAGGGGGAGGACGAGCTATGGAAAATGGCTGAGGCTGCGAAGAGAGACGGCCAATGATGCCGTCGGCAGCATGGGATGCCCCCGACGCATCGTGCTGGGAGGGATCGCCGCGAGGGGCGTCAGGTATGATGGTATAAAGATAACCCGACTAGGCGTAAATAAGATCGAAATGCTGGGCTTTAAGGATAGCCTCTTCCTCCAACTGGGGTCTTTCGGCTGCCACATCCTTAGTAATGAGCGGAAGGAGGGATTTGAGGAACCAATCTAGGAAGATCCGGTCATCTAACTTGATTTTGCATAGGCTACGGCGTCGCCGCCATTCGTGAATGTGGTCTGTGATGTGGGTAGCCGTGTTCTGTCTGCAAGATAGGAGGATATCAACACCTGCGTCATGGTGGACAGGTAACTGGAAGAACTGTAGGAAGGTCGAGGCAAGGGATGTAAAGGTGACGTGGGTTCCATGGGGTTGCTCGATATACCACTTGGGAGCAGAGCCAGTGAAAGTGCGCTGTAATAAACGGAGGCGAATGGAGTCGTCTACTATGGAATTTGAGGAACACCATAGATGGAAGGACATGATATGGTTTTGTGGATCCTCACCTGCCTTACCCTCGAACTTAGGGATGTCAAAGGGGAGCTTGGTAGGCATGTGGGGCCACGTAGGGTCGTGTCGGATGGGGTCGTTGGTTAATTTGGCTAGGTCAGGTAGGTTGAGGCTAGCCATGTATGGCAAACTGGACGAAGGGTGTGACACTGTTTTGGGTTGGGTCAAGTTGAGGCCCATGCCCCCAAGTGAAGGGGTCATGTGAGGGATGTTGTCCCCAAATGGGGGAACTAAGGTGGTGGAGGTCGGACCTACCCCACCAATGGTGGTATGAGTCACTAATGGAGTGGGGATAGGTATTCCCGCTGCGGGAATCGGTACTGTGAGGGGAACAGTAGAGGGGCCTCCCATGGAGGGCATACCCATCATAGGTGTGATAACTGGTGTAGTGGTGGATGTGCCACCAACGGTCCCTCCCATGAAGGGAGTGGGATTCATGCCAGCCATGGGGCTAGTAGGGGCGGTGTAAAGGGTGTTCTTGGATTCAAGCTCCGAGTCTGAGGTAAAATAAGGGGCGTCAGAATCTGGTGACGGAGTCCTATGCCGCTGACGAGTGGAGTCAAGTGACAAGGCTCGAGATCTACGATGAGTGGTATCAAGTGATCCGTGCTGTGGGGGCTCACCTCTGAGGCACCGAGAATGTCTCAGGGAAGCAATGGTGATAAATGATTTCAAACCTCTGTGGGTTGAGGGAACTACAAACCAGCTCAAAAAACCCTAATGCAACCGAGCGTGCAGAAGGAGAGCTCAAAAAATACGGCGCTCAGGCCAAAAAACTAACTCAAAACACACAATGTAACAGCGTGCTACAATAGGCGGAGCGTCAACAAAAGTGGTCAAAATACCAATAAGCAGTAGGTTTCCTAAAAAAGAAAAACGGTGGACTCACTAGACCAAAAGGAGGCAAGGGAGCCTGCAAACACCTAACTAAAAGTATTATGATTTAACTAAGCATATCCTCTGCAAGGTGATGAAATCCAAGTCAGACAATATAAATAGAAAAGTCAAATGGCTAAAGAATCCCCCTACCGAGAGGGACTCCGGGTACTCAAACCTAGAAGTATGGAAACTAAGATACCCCGTTCATGACACATCCAGAAAGGTAAATCTGCCGCTTGGTCCTTTAACTGCAATATTCTCTATACAGGGATATTCCGAGAACTGCGAAAGGTAGCCCTTCAGTTACTGAATGGAGTTCGGTATTCCACTCAGACCTCCGGAACCAATCTCACGAC
>LPNX010420004.1:0-20970 GCA_001517045.1 Pseudotsuga menziesii | reverse complement strand
AAAACCTTATGTGGAGTTCTTTGGTCTCCCCTCTGGACCAATTATGGTTTTATCTTTTTTGAACAGCAAGAACTCTCAGTCTTGGCATATTTTGTAATGTATGGCTGTGCACAGCCTGTTTAATATCATCATCTTTTACTGTTTCTGTTAAAAAAAAATGTTGCTGGACGTTTGGCTAGTTCCATATGGCCAGGTAACTGGTTTGAATCTCCTGGGTTGGAACCACTAGTCTTAGCCGACAGCTTTACAGGGATGCCATCCATTAATGCATGGAAGCATTCCTTCGGTTTCTCAGAAACTTAATTAAAAAAAAAGAGCTTGCAAATATCTAGCACTGAACATGTTTGTCCAGTCAAATAATTCCTTCCAAGCATGGCAAGCATAGAAATATAGCAAATTACCCAAACTGCGTTAGGCACATATCAAACAGTCCACTGACAACTGGATAGAATGCGCATTGTCTGATATGCATTCAGCACAGAGTAGATAATTTTCTCTGAAACCAAGTTACTCGACAGAAGAAAGCATAAATTGGAAAAATCTGACAGAAGAAAGAATTTGATTGCATTCAACTAATTCATTAGGTATAACACAACTTTAAGATTACAAAAAGAATTTGATTTAGTCAATCACACCTTATGGAAGACCATATTGAATAGGACCTTGAAAATTTGAGCATGGAAAAGAATCAAATCTTCATCAATCCACAAATCCGAATTTCACAGCAGAAAGAATCTCTTCTCAGTGTCTACAGTTGCCATCTGGGAACTCCTCAGATGCCTTCAATTTGTTCAGGAAATGGCTCGATGTGTGTGTATTGTTGCCAACACCTATGACAAAACAAGCTTAGGAAACCAAACTTCGGCCCCAGAGAGCTTCAACTCCTGTGCATATTCTATGTTGAATCTTCATTCTCTAGTACAGGCTTTGTCCTTGTGCCTCCTGCAGTGGGAGCCCTGCTATTCCCAATCAATGAAGTTTGCAATGTCTCCTCATTGTCTGCATGTTTCTCCATTTTAGCGATCTTAGCTTTGTCCACTTCCTTTCTTCCCCAAAAGCACAATAGAACCAAAGCCAAAAGGGCTGCAATCCCACCTAGTGCTGCGCCAACTGCAATTTTCCATGCATTCGATCCTATCTTCCCCATATTTGGGTTTCCTGAATTATCTTGATTAGGTGCAGGAGCAATGGAAGGTAAGCGGATGACAAGAGAAACTTCTCCCAGTTTATTTGAATTACAGATATATGGAGGCGAAGACAGCTTGCTAATTATATCCCAGCCACCCATGGAGTTCAACAATGCACAAGAAGGCGTGGAGACACTAGACATATATATTGGGATCTGAATGCTTATTGGATCTTTACCAGCCGTCAGCTTGAGTTGTGGCTGTGATTCTAAGCCAGGTGCCACAGAGTAATTGTAAACCAGAATCCCCACAACTGGTGCAACAAACTCATAGTCTGTATCTGAGATATAGGATGAGTTGTGGCCAAAATTCGTATAAACCATTACAACGCTTCTTGGGTTTCCCTCAACAGAGGCCCCTTTTGGTACAGTGAATTCATTGAAAGTAACTCCCCTTCTCTTCAGACTCCCAGTCCTCAAACGCATCACCTGAGCAATAACACCAGAGTACTTTGGAGGCACTGTAACATTGTATATGTGGCCAGTCTTCTTGTGGCTGAGAACCTTAAACGCCTCGTTCTGCACTTGGGTGTTCAGATCTTGTAGTTCGTCGGCGGAAACTCTGAAACATAAGAAGGCCCAGACGACCATCGAGAATGCCCATGTAAGATTTCCCATTACATCAACGGAGGCAAAGCTTGATCCCCTGCATGGACATGGGCATTTCAAGCATAAATCTGCTTTCTACAAAGCAACTGTGACTTGCAGATGCAGGGCAATGTTGCAAAACAGAGACCCATTTTTTTCTGAACCACAAGATAGACAAGAATTCCTGTCTATGAACAACTCAATTCACTATCTTTCTTCATGTATGAATGTCCATTCATACAACCAGAGCTAATGCAGGAACAACGTTTTCCATGTTTTTCTGTGACAGAGAAGGGATTTAGTAAGCATCAGTGCAGCTTAGTTCAGTACTCAGATTGATAAATAATAAAGGCATAGACTGACAATACAGCTAAGGAATAGTCCGGGCAGCTATGTGTAACTAGTTGGAGAGGACCCACATAGAGATCTGGCAATCAGCCGAAAAAACTCGCCACTGTAATTTATTTTTCTATGCTTCAAGCACCTAACAGCGAATGTAACACGCGAATGAGAAGATTTTAATGGGTGAAAAAGTTGGTCTTGCAGATTGCAAATGTAATGAGGAAATGATGTGTAAAACCCAAGTGCCCGAAGGAGCCGTTTTGGAATCTGGCAGGGGGAGTGTGAAGACTGGAGTGTATAGTCAAAGGCTGTTGGAGTGTAAGAACCGGTTTCTGCATGGGATTATGTGTGTGGAGGACAGCTGCATTAGTATGATTTGAGGGAGTTCTATATTGGTAATTGGGAACATATGTGGGTGCTGGAGCCTTTAATCAATACTCATAACGAGCCTATGACCTCCCACTTATTGGTGGCAGCGAGAACCCTATGGGAATGGCAAATTAATTAATGATTTAATAGGGAGACTTGCAAGAGAAATGGGAGGAGTGAGCTACAATCTAAATTTTTATTTTTATTTTTTTCAGAAAGAAAAAAGTCTGTCATTGTTATTCATAGAATCAAAGGGCATCTTACATAGCCAGCCCAAGAAATGGGCTACAATCAGAGAGGACACAGTACAAAGATGTCATGCTATCCTTCCAAAAGATACACAACTCAATGAGTGGTGTGGGGATAGTCTAATGCCAACAATGAAGTAAATAATATACCCATCAGTAATAACTGTCAAGTCCATCCATATCTATCGTGTACATGAAGAGCGTGTGAGCAGCAAACTAAAGGAGCCGATTCACTACATGAAGATAAGGTGCATAAAAGAGAGGGCACAAAGTCCTACACCGACTCAAAAGAGTTTAAACTTGCCATGGGAGGTCAATTGACCCTCAAAAAATTCATAGTAATTGCCAATACCCGGAGCCAAAGAGAGAGCAGCTTTAGAGAGACGGTCAGCTCGCTGATTATGTTCACGGTAGATATGGTCAAATGATAGAGGTAGGAAGTGTGTGCAAAGCTTCCTAGTTTCCCTACACCAATATAGAAGCTTAGGTGGAGACAGGGAAGACTTGCCCTTTGCCCAGTTAATGACAACTAAGGAGTCCCCAAACCCCTGGAGTGAGGGAATGCCCATCATATGGGTGGAACGCAGAACGGCCCAAAGCCCCACCAGTTCTCCTTTAGTGTTAGTGCATTGACCGACCCACACAGCAAACTCAAAGGAATGTGTTTCATTTATGAGCAGGCAGTACCCTATGCCACCACATTTTGCTGAAGCACCATCAAAGAAACCACATGGAAAGACAAGACTTGGTCCTAGACCCATTATTCTGGTCTTTCCTCGAATGCAATAGTATTCTCTTTAAACTATTGCATTCATTTAGTTGAAAATTTTGAATAAAATTGGTAAGAATGATTTAAATTGTAATTTTAGTTTGTTGAAATTGTATAATCAAGGTGGCAACGCTTAAATTTATTTTTGCAACTAAAATTGTAATTTTAGCAAAAAATTACTTCCTAAATTTTAATGAGTTTTATTAACAAAAATGTAAATAATCTAAAATTTAACTCACTCCGAAATGGGAAAAACAAATCTTTGATCTTTGGCCTGCCACACTCAAAACTCAAACTAATTTTTAACATGCAGGTGATGCATAAAACGTGGCTAAAATTGAGCAATGCCCATATGGCTATGGGCTAAGATTGAGCAATTCGCATTAAGCTGATTATTAAATTGAAATATGTTTAAATATACCCTTCCTTTGACGTATATGAATAAATGAATATTCTATGCTATAACATTTTTATTGGGTGTTTATAGATCGGTGAAGAAAAAAACAATTTTTAAAAAACACCCATCAAATTTTTTATTTTTAAAATTGGTTTTTATAAATCGAGTAAATTAAAAAATAAAATAAAAAATATTTTGAAAAAACACCAATTAAAATTTTTATTTTTAAAATTGGTTTTTATAAATGGAGTAAATTAAAAAAAATTAGTAATTAAAAATCATTTAAGATAAAATTAATTTTTTTTAAATTTGATCTAAATTTGTTAAAAAAATTATTTAAGAATCTTGATTAAGAATTTTTGTTATTAATTTTAGAATGCAGGATATATAAGCAGGAATAAACTTTTTGTGTTCAATAAATGGTCAGTTTTTGGAAAGATTGAGAGGTTTACTTTTTAATTCATTTCTTTATTCTTATTTTTATTTTTATTTTTTAAGTTTTGTTGATTATTTTTTTAGTATTTTTAAATTTTATTTTATTATTATTATTTATGAATAAATATAATAATAAAAATGTAAAATGTAAGAATATTTAATTATAACATATTTAAAGAGGAAGAGGTTCTATTGCAATTTAGGGTAGTATCTAGTCATATGTATGGGATGATAGCTAGATGTTACTTAAGGTACATACCCTCATTTTTATAGCTTTAGTGATGACAATGTGGGATAACAACTAGCCCGTCGAGTTAGAACCGAACGGTGAATGGCACGTACTAGAAGGCATTCAACCAACCAATATTGGGGCTCCACTTAGGTTTGAAACTCACTTAGCCCATCAAATATGCTTGTGGGTGGTGGCATCAAGCTCAAGTTTGTAGTGATAATCTCTTGTGACTCGAACTCTAGGTGCGTCGAAGAGGTGCATTCTACAGCCAAGTAGTGGGAGATGTGTAAGTCCTTCCGTGCTCATCCTAGCGTTGACACATGTCCTTTATAAAAATTAATAAAATGTTATAAAAAATAACATGTCGGCTCAATTTAGATTTAAAATAATTTTTAGAACCAAAAACATTCCGTTAACATTTCCAAACTAAAAGAGGGGTTTGCAATTAGAGAGATTTGATCCCTTTCAACACTTAGTAGATCTTTTTTAAGATGGATCTATGTTGGTCTCCTTTGTAAAAGCCACTAGGTTCTAGTGATTCTCTGGATTACAAAAATGTGGGATATCAACCAGCCCTTCGGGTTAGGACCGAACGATGGATATCTTGCACTGAAAGGCGTTCAACCAAACAATATTGGGGCCTCGCTCAAGGTCAAAACTCGATTATCCCATCCAATGTGCTTGTCGACAATAGCGTTAAGTTCATGTTTATAATGGCAATCCCTTGTGACTTAAACCTTGGTCTCCTTGGTGAAAGCCACTAAGGTCTAGAGATTCTCCTAATAAAAAAATAAATGTGGGATATTGGCGTTCCTGCAAATACTATTGATATTGAACTTGTCTTTTGGCTCTAGAGTATGACCTAAACTGCTTCTAATTGGCTAGGAGTTCGTCTTCCTCGTAAATAAAGAAATAAGTTAACAACACAAGGTTCAGAGGTATTTGGTAGGAGTGGAAGTCTAACCTCTTATAAACCACTAATAAGTTATTTTAGATAAAGAAATTGTATACGCATAATGAAGTAACTCCACATCAAAATATTGCGATCATATTAACAAAAATCAAAACATAATCTCATATATTATAAACTTTTTGCTGCTTAAAAAAACATAAAAATACGAATATAATTTTATTATAATTAAAATCAAATATGATTGTAAAAATGGTTCATATTTATCAATCATAAAATAATATTTTTTATTTCCACTCGTAAATAATAATATCTTTTTTTTGTAAAGTTGCAAATCATTATTAAACAAAGGAATCAAAAATTGCATGTCCATGAAGCTTCTAGGGTGGCCTTAGATAATGGAACCACCACCCAAACCATTCAAAATTAGAGTCTCATATGGTATGATCATAACAGAAAAAGCTAACTAACATTGAAGACAAACAATTAGGCTTGTAATCCACTATACTACAATTGATAAAAGTTTTAAACAGGAAACTAATAAACAGGCTGGAACAAAAAGACTTGAAATAACATTCAGAGCCTGTGGGCGGCAAATCCTTCGAAGGAGTCATTAACCAATATTTACTAAGGGGGAACCTCCTCCAGGATGGGGCATCCACCCTGGAAGTCATCATCTGAAGTAGAAACAAGATTTTTTACTAGTAGGGGAGAGGACTTTCCAATTGGTTCCTCGTTGTCGCAAACTCGTTTGTTGAACAGGGGTCCAATTGTTGAGGGGATGGAAAAAGGAACATTGGTCGTCGTCGACTGAACCAGAGCTGAGCCCCTCTCCATCGACCGCCCATCCAAAGCGCTGCCACTTCCCACTTTTGTGTTGCTTGTTCTTCGCTACCCGCTTGTTATGTGCTTCCAAGCAAAAGTGGCATCCATACCATTGAGCTAGTCATCCAGATTGCAGGTCTGTCAACTTAACTTTGGCCAAGAACACCGTGTTGCAGGTAAAGCTCCAATTTCCCAGCATATCCTCCATAAGAGCTCCCATCATATTCTTAATTACAGTAATGATTAATTTTCCTGCCACCCATGCTTGTGGCTAGATGCTCATTGATCAATCGAGCCTCCCAGTCATCGATTAGAACACAGATCGGTATGGAGATATAGGCCTCATATCCCTCCTCCACCATCAAACCCAAGCCGCGTTGGGCTTTTCCCCGACCGCTACTCCCTCTACGAGGGGTACCTCTTTGCCTCAACATCTCGAAGACCAAAGCTAGATTAGGCAGCTGAGGGGAGTAGAACTTCTGCAGGGTTAGATGTCGATTCAGACCTCTGGGCTACGAAGAGATCCAGCTGAGCGAAGTCTAAGAAGAAAACTAGAGACAGATACAACATACCACGACTGAGAGCCACCGAATGAGCCCTCCCGCATCCACATCCCGTAGCCTTAACTAGTCCTGTTGTAGAATCTCGATGGCCACATGTTCCATATCATCCGACATCAAACCTGAGTTAATGGCGCTAGTACTGATTCGGCGTTCTCCCATCAATAGAGGGGATGTCTTCATATATTTGCATTAATGTCATGAAGAGCTGGTAAGGGGACTTCAAGTCTCTAGCATACCCATCTCCCAAATCAAAGCGCAATGCACTATCCACAAGACGTGTAAACACCCACATCCAAGTACTTGTAAATAGTAATATTATTTAAACTAATGTATTTTATTTTAATTGCATACTTGTGAATCTCCATACAAAATTAATGTAATTATCTCAACTAAATTATTTTAATTACATTTTTATTTTATTTAAAACATATGACATACATGTATGCTTTGTCATCTTACGTCATGAGAGTTCATCTAACACACACTTGTGTGGTTGTCATCTTGAGATGCTCCATCTCATCATTAAGAGCTCTTTTGTATGGTTGTGATCTTAATATGCTCCATTTCATTTTGGACTTTAGTAGACTCGGATATATGGAAGTCTAGACCCAAAAAAATGGTTTTTAATTCAACAAACAACTTGCATGAAGGTTTAAAATCTTAATATTTTTTATCTTGACTTTAGTTTTCTCATCTTGGACTTTAGTAGATTGGACGTATAAGAACAATTGTTTTTTATTCAACAACCAACTTGGCGTGTTAATTTTTTTTCTCATTAAGAACACCTTTGTCTATATATATATATTTTTCATTTTCATTTTCTTTTTGGATTTTAGAAGTGGTATCTTAAGAGTAACTTGGTATATGGTGGTTTATATGTATTATTTTTTCTTAACTCTTGGATTCTTGAAATGTACTAACAAAGCTCCGTTTTGATTACTGTTTCTTTGTACTATTTCCCCTTAATTCTTGGAATCTTGAAATGTACTAACAAAACTCCTTTTTAATGACTGTTTATATGATTGCTTCCCCTTAACTCTTGGATTCTTGAAATATACTAACAAAACTCAGTTTTAATGAAATGTACTAAAAAAAATCCATTTTAATGAAATGTACTAACAAAACTCTGTTTTAATAAGTGTTTATGTAAAAAAAAATGATAGATACATTTTTATTGTTATTTACCATAATTTTTTATGTTGTAAATTTTACAAAATGTTTTTCAAATATTTATTAATTAATCATTTCTCATAAATAGCATTTTCTTTGATGACTCTATATGGAGTTTTTTTTTTCTACCTGTTGAATTTCATAAATGTGAAAAAATTATTATTTTTAATGAATTATATATAGAGAGAGAGAGAGAGATGAAGCCTTGCTTGTTAATGTTGTTGCGGTTTAGAAATTGCATTCATTGCTCTGATATCAATGAATGAATAATGGCTTTGGTCCTGGTTTCAACTGCCCAACCATCCTATGCCCAGCCCTATTAATGAAACATGCCTAACGAATTTTCTCCGAGGGACTTAAACGGACAATGCTTATAGACACTTGTCCCTTCTCCCACCCATTCATTCATTCTTCTCAATTTGCAGCCATTATCTGTGGTGGAGAAGGATTTTCGTCGGATCTACAATCTAGGATCTAAATTTAGTTAGACGGGGCTGAATTTTCGAACTCAAAACTTCCTGTAAATGTAAATTTCGTTTTCGTGCAGATTTTAGATTTTATAGGAATCTCCTAGAAGCCCTCGAGGAAGAAAGAGGTAATGATAAAGCTCTCTTGGCAGATAGAACATGTTTTTGCTTCATTATCATTTGAATTCGATAGCTTTGTTGTTTCTTCCTTTTTGGCTTGAGAATTTGGCTATATTTCATGTGAATGAGTTGAATCCAGCAGACTTTAAAACCGCTTTGAAGGTTGTGTTTTTCCTTGGAAACTGTTGAGTTTGGCATTTGGCAGCTTTGCGGCTATTTTATAGTTTTAGCTGGAGAATTTGGTGATATTTCATGTGTGTTAGTTGAAGCCAATGATCTTTGAAGTTGTTTCTTTCAAACCGTTATTTTTTGGTGTTCGCACTACAGCTGCTATTTATTTTAATGTTTTAGCTAGAGAATTTTGTGATATTTACCATGATTAGCCAAAGCCCCAAATGCCCCTAATAGAATTCCCTAAAGTTGGGGTTTTGCGGGCATGGCCAACTACCTGCGCTGCTCTGACTGTTGGCAGTAGAGCCTACGTGGGGGTTGGTGATGTACGATGTACGAAGGGTGCAGTGTGTTGACCGCGGCGGGTTTCTTTTCTTGGGAGTTAAGTTTTTTTTTCCTTTTTTTACAACTGAAGGTAAATTCTGAACTATTTTCTTTACCTGGGTGTTTTTCTGCTCTACCTGCTCGCACTATGGCTGAGGAAGAACAGGTGGATTACTCCTTTGAACATTTGGAGGAGGGATTATTTTGGCATTCGACAAGTGGTTGTTTGTCAAATGGTGTGGCTGCCACTCAGCAGGCGTGGACGAAGGGGTTCTCTGCTGCAAAACCTTTCCTGGTAGATGGCGATGGGTTTTCCCCATCAAAACTGTTGTTGTCATCTCCACGGTCGTTTCAGCTGCCTAAAGACTCTTTTTTCTCAGGTGGAGGGTTATTAGCAGGACAACATGAATGGTCTACTTTGGTTTCGGGAGGGAGGTTGGACCCGTTTCATGTTGTTGACAAGGTTGTTTTGGAGCCGTATGCTAATGGGTACTGGAGGGACGGAGTCGGTTCTTGCTCACAAATCGTGGGTTCAGTTGAGCAGGAGGAACATCTAGGGTTCATGGGCAATGTTATCGGTGCACAGGAACAATGGGGCTGCTCAAGACCGTTGAAGAAAGGTTTTAATTCTTCAAGCATCAGCGGCGAGGAGACTGATAAAAAAGCCAACAAGGTGGTTCAAAAGCGAAAGAAAAACTGGATCAAGCTGAATCCAGTCGTCAACTATACTGTTGGGGAAGACATTGGTTGGGAGATGATGGAACGAACGACCAAGTTTACGCTAGTTGGTCGATTCATGGGTAAGACGGTTTTTGTTCGGTCCGTTGTGAAATGGGAAGAGGAATGTTGGATGGCGGAGATGGGGGGGGGTTCCTGAAGTGGAAGGACTCATGCGAGGATGGTTTGCTTTCAACTTTCAAAATGAGGAACATTTACTTTGGGTGTTGAATCTAAATTGGTCCTTCAAACATGCGTTGGTTCATTTGAAGCATTGGCACCCTCTGTTCGATGCAAGCAGAGAAAGGGTGGACCTTGTGCCAATTTGGGTCAGACTCCCGAGGATTCTACTCCCTTTCTGGTATGAGGAGCATTTCTCTCACATTGGGAACCTGCTAGGTACTTTCCTGGAAGTTGATACATCCTACAAGGTCACGAAATTGAAAAGGGTGGCCCTAATTCTTGTTAATTTCAACATTAGGAATGGCCTTCCTGGTGCTGTGCGAATGGATTGGCGACAATATTCGTATCACCAGGTTTTGGACTATGAAAATGTCTCGTTTAGATGAAGACGTTGTCATGCGTATGGTCACCCCGTGACGGATTGCTATATGTCAGTTCCTACTTTGAATGAGCGATGGAAGAATAGTGGGAGCTCATTGTCTGGGGGTGAGGGGGTTTGTACTGACCCATCGTCTCCACCGTCTTCACCTGCGGGACTGGCGCCTGAGTCTGTGCAGGTTAGTGAGGCAGAGGATGACCCTCCTGTGGGGCTTCCGGTGGAGGAGGTTGTCTGTCAAGTGGGAGAACCTTTCCTGATTGGGGCTCCACTTCCTGGTACCTCCTCTTTTACCCTCTCTCCATCCATTAATTTATTTACAAATCAATTGAGTGTTTTGGGTTTTGACTAGGTGGATGGGATTAAAAATTTGACCCTATCTTCACAACCATTAGAGCTCCCATCACCCATCTCTGCTGCATGTATTGAGGAACCCCCTTATGTGTCAGTGTTGGAACCGATTTCGCACGAACCATCTTCTCCACGTTCCCCTCCTGAAACTACAGATTCGGGCTATTTCCTTCGTTCTTGTACCAAAGGGCCTTCTGGGGGGCTGGGGAAAGCCAGTGTTGGGACTGCTAGAGGGAGGGGTTGTATTTCCCATTTTGCCAAGGCTCAGACTCGAGCTAGAAAGGATTCACTGGAAGGAAAACAAATTTCAATTGAAAGGGCACTTAGAGCGGTGCATGCCCAAAAGAAGGATAGGAGATGAAGATTATGTCCTTTAATTGTCGGGGTCTTGTTGGTCCCCATAAAAGATCAACACTCCTGAGGGTGGTCGATTTAGACTGCCCTAATATTTTGTTGCTTCAAGAAACTATGGGAGCAGGAGAGGAGATTAAAGCTAGGTTGGAAATTTGGTTTGGTGGCTGGTTTTTTGAGACTATGGATGCTAGAGGTTGTTCGGAAGGCTTGGCAATCGGTTGGAATGCCAGGAATATTAAGGTCCTAAATGTTTGGGGTATGGAATCGGTTTTGGGTATATGACTTTTAAAGCCTTGGAACAAGTGGATATCTATAATGTTGTTAACAGTTATGGCCCTTACCTAAATAGGATCTCATTTTGGGATAAACTATTTAACAACACAATTCTAAGGGGTGAACTGTTGATTATTGGAGGAGATTTGAACTTCTCCTTGGGGCAGGATGAGGTATGGGGGCCTCATGCGCGTGCGGATTTGTTAACTGAATTATTTACCGGGAATTTGGTTGAAAGGAACTGGTTGGATATTGATCCCTGTAATCTCACACCCACTTGGAAAAATAACAGATGTGGGGATGGGAGAGTGGCTAAGAGATTGGATCGTTTTTTGGTTATAGAAACGATTGTGGATAGACATCACTTTATCGGGCAATGGGTGGGGAAAGGTGGAATTTTGGATCACTACCCAATATTTTTGGAATTCAAGAATGGTCCTGTTAAACCTCCGAGTCCTTTGAAATTCAACAAGATGGATGGGTTCCTTTTGACCCTGGGAGTAGGATCTCTATAGCTTTTCAGTTTGCAGTGAATATCCGAAATCTGAAGGAATCTATAAAATCATGGGCGATGGACAAACGAAAGAGGGAGGATAGGGAACTGCAACAGATTGAAAATGAGCTCTCGGGGATCTATAACTTGGATGGAGGAGGGATGATGAATCAGATGGATAAGGATCTGTTGATTCGGTTGGAAGGGAGAAGGATCACCTTATTGCTGGAAAAGGAAGCAACGTGGAGATTGAAGAGCAGAGCGATTTGGCTGGAATGTGGGGATGAAAACACTAAATTCTTTCATGCTTATGCCATAGGGAGGAAGGCAGCCAATACTATGTGGATCCTTTTAGACGAACATGGTTCTGCACATGACACATTCGAAGGCATGGCCGCCACTGGGGTCAAACACTTCAAGAAGCTTTACAAAGCACCTATTCAGGCATCTCTCGTTGAAGTTATTCGTATTACTCAAGTGTTCCCTAGATTTGTTGATGAGGAGGATAACTTGGATATGTTGGCAAAAGTCACAGAAGGTGAACTCTAGGCAGTACTTCAGAGCTTTCAGAAGAACAAAAGCTTTGGACCGGATGGTTGGACGATTGAATTCTTCCTGGAACTCTTTGAAATTCTAGGAGGTGATCTACTTAAGGTAGTGGAGGATTCTAGAATCACTGGGAGGATTCAGGCTAACTTCAATTCTAGTTTCAGTGTGTTGATTCCAAAGGTGGACAATCCTGTCTCTCTCAATGATTTCAGACCCATCTCTCTCTGCAATTGTATCTACAAGGTGGTCACAAAGGTGATTGCTCAACGATTGAAGGGGATTTTGTCCGATCATATTACTGAAGAACAATTTGGATTTTTGGAGGGGAGACATATTCATGAGGCCATTGGGGCTTCCCAAGAAGGACTGCATAGTATGAAAACTAAAAATATTAAGGGTGCTATTATGAAAATAGACCTTGCCAAATCCTATGACAATGTTAGCTATATATATATATTTGTTTAATGTTAACTCATCTAGGGTTTGATATTGCTTTCATTAGATGGGTTATGAGCTACATCACTACTGTGCCTTTCTCAGTTCTGATCAATGGTTTTGCATCTCCTTTCTTTCATGCTAAGAGAGGACCAAGACAAGGTTGCCCTCTATCTCCCCTTCTTTTCATGTTGGTGGTAGAGGGTCTTAGTAGATCCATCAAAGAAGCTAAAAGATTGGGAACCTTTAGAGGTATTCATATTTCGCCGGATCTGCAGCTGACTCATCTACTGTTTGATGATGATGTGCTAATCTTCTGCTCTAGTTTAGCCAGAGAATTAAATACCCTTTCTGAGATTCTGAAACTGTTTTCAAAAGCTACTGGTATGGAAATTAACGTTGGAAAATCTACTTTGTCCACACACCTGTTAAGTGCTGTGGAGAGACAGGAATACTTGAATTTATTTCCTTTAAGTGTTGGAATTCTAGAGGGAGGGTTGAAATATCTTGGGTTTAATCTAAAACCTAACGACTACTGTAAACAGGATTGGGTTTGGTTGTTGGACAAGATGGAGAAGAGATTGAAGCTGTGGAGTCATAAATGGTTATCTCGAGCTGGCAGGTTGGTGTTGGTTAAGGTTGTACTAGAGGCCATTCCAGTCTATTAGATGTCCCTGGCCTGGATCCCTAAAGGCAATTTGGAAGAGGCGCACAGAACTTGTTTCCGTTTCCTCTGGAGTGGTAAGCAAGAAGCCCAGGTTACTCCTTGGGTGCGGTGGGAAAGGATAGCAATCCCGAAAGGTATAGGTGGCTAGGGTCTTAAAAACATTTTTATTTTTGCAAAATCTCTGACGGCTAAAGGGGGGTGGAGAGTCTTAAAGACCAAGAGTTTATGGACTCAGTTTATGATACAGAAATATATTGGGCCTAGATCGGTGGAAGAATGGCTTCAGAACCCTGTGAAATCGCATGCAAGGGGCTCGATTTTCTGGAAAGCAGTAGTTAAATATTTGGATGTCATCGAGGCAAATCTTGTCTGACAAGTTGGGAATGGAAGACATCTTAGAGTTGGGGAAGACCCATGGGTGGGGTGTATTCAACAGCACAAACTTCAGGTTGAAACGATGATGGAACTGAGATAGAGAGGAATCTTTTTCCTCAGCCAACTTGCGGTACCTTTGCAGGAAAATAGGTGGGATCAATCCTGGATTTGGGCAGGGGATCTGGGGCTCCCTGAATCGGAAACGAGGGAGATGGAACTGTATATTGGGGCTTTGTACCATGAGCAAATCAAGCTTCATGACAGGGATGATGTCCTCATTTGGGACTCGGATTAGAGCGGGAAATACACTCCTAAGGCAGGATATATTAAACTCAGTGCTAAAGGTGTGAATAGGGCTGAGGTTTGGTGGTGGAAGACCCTTTGGAAGATCAATTGTCCACCCAAAACCAACCTCTTCATGTGGTGTGTTTTAGAGAACAAGGTTCCTTGCTGGGAAAATCTTCAAAAAAGAAGTTTTTAGGGACCGGGTTGGTTTATCCTGTGCAAAAATGCCGATGAGTCGGTCTTTCACCTCTTTTTGCAGTTCCCATATATCAAAGAAGTATGGAAGGTATGCTCTAAGATTTTTAACACTCTTTGTAGGTGGGAGGGGTTAACCATCTTGGGAGCGTGGGAAAACTAGAGAAGAGTAAATTCTCTGGAGTCTATGGTAGCTCTTCCTTTGCTGATTATTTGGGGAGTGTGGATTGCTCGGAATAATTGGATTTTTGCTGATAAAGGTTGCACTCCAGAGATCACTGCTAATACTATTGGAGGTATACTTACTGCTTTCCCTCAACATGTTAGAATGAAAATTCAAAGGGAAATTTTAGATGTGGAAATTGATAAATTGTTACCTTGGGTTTTTTTTGATGGAGTTGCTCAAGATAATGTTTGCGGGGGTGGTGTTATTCTCTACCTTAGGGAGGGGCATTTCTTCGAATTAACGATGGGGCTTGGAGGAGGCAGTAACAACTTTGTTGAGATGCTCAACTTGAAACTTCTTCTCATCTTTGCAGCAGAGAAAGGGTGCAGAACTCTCCATGTATTTGGTGACTCGATGAATGTGATTAATTGGATCAAGAGGACCCAAGTGTGTAGAAATATGAGACTTACCAACATATTATCTTCGATTACAGATGTTTTAGAATCTTATGATACATTTTCTTGCAGACATGTCTACAGGGAGATTAACAGGGAGGAGGACAAGGCCGCGAAGGAGGGTCTACTATTGACGCTGGGTCAATGGAAGATCAAGGAACAGGTTGATGGCGTAGCACATGAGTATTACCACAGACCCTTCATTAAAGGGGTTTCTCATCTTTGATTCTTTGATACTATTTATTTTGGTCTCATTTTACCACATCGGTGGTGGTTTTTGCTCTGTTGGCACTGGACTTTCGTTTGGTAATTGGCACTACTCGACTTATATATCCGGATTATTAGTTTTTTTATGAATTTTACTGAAAACTGTGGGGATTTACCTCAGATATGTGGCTGGAATTTGTTGTAACTCTACAGATATATTGTGGACATATGACTTGGCAGGGACTAAACACTCGTCCTTTTTTGTTTTTTGGACCTATATGGTTTTACTCTAAATACACGAGCTGTGTATCTACAAAATGTAATTTTGTTCTCGAAAGATGAAATGAAATTATGCTTTTTTTCTAAGGAATATATATATATATATAATTTGTAATATAGTTTTTTTCTATTTTTTTATGTTTTAACAATAAATAAATGGTTACTTATAATATATTATATATTGACTTAAATTTTTTATATAAAACAAAAAAAAACTAGTATCATCGACCATGTATCTAGTTAAAAGAAAAACTACATTTTAAAAGAAAAACAAGACTATGGATATGAACACATTTTAACGATGTTCTCTAGTTAAAAGAAAAACTACATTTTAAAAGAAAAACAAGACTCTCGATATGAACACATTTTAACGATGTTCATTTGTGAACATCATTAACTTTTACTAAATATCACAAAGGAAACCCATAAAAGTTTTTTCTTTGAAGCATGGACTTTGTGACTTAAAAAAGGAAACTATGAATACTATATAATAGTTTTCCACCTTTATCACTACCCCTTGTTTTAATGGTTAGTTTGATTTCATCAATCTAGTTTTTGTTTTTTTTATCATTAAGTGAAAATTCATCAATTAGCTTTATCTAGGGCCTCAAGTCATAATGCTTTATTATTTAGCTCGGTTAAAAGAGACATGATACTTTATTGACTTTCAAAAGCACTCTATCATTAGATTTTATATGAAGTTTAGATTATGTACTTTATTAAGAATTCAAATCCAATGCAATGCAAATGTCTCATTTTTTTCTTTACTTGAGATACCACCCTTCTAATACTTCTTCTATCTTAATGTTCTCCTTTTTTAAGTCACTTTATAACACTGGTTTTAATATTTATGTCCTCAACTAAATTTGGTTTTGTGTACATTAAAAAATTATAATTTAAATTTAGTGTACATTAAAAAATTATATTAAATTAAGGAGTAAAGTTGAATGTATAATTTAATGCCTTCGAATATAGACATCTCATGCGATGGTCCAAGAAACAAGGCATAAGAGTGTGCATACCAAATTCTAATTGGAAAATAGATGGGGACATGGCTAAACCATAAAACATTTGATTCTTCAACTCACAAGTTTTGGGGTTGTTTATCTAAAAGGTTGTTTGTAATTTTAATTTTTAGTAAGGGGTTTTTGCATAAAGAGCAGCGAAATGCTTTACAACTCAGTATGGAGGAGTTGTTGTCACATAACATAGCGTTATGTATGACAAATAGAAAGTGAATAAAAAAGATCATGTCAACTCATAAAATAAAAAATTTAAATCAAATAAAAAGTAATTAAAAAATCAATGTAGGCTCATAAAATAAAAAATTTAAAACCAAACAAAAAATTATTTAAAAAATCCACTTTGACTCATAAAAAGTAAAAAATAAACCAACATAGATCCATCTTAAGCCCAAATCTATCAAACACTGAGAGGGATCAAATTTCTTGAGGTGCAAATTTTTTCTGGATGTGTAATAAAATTAAGATTAAAAAAAATTACACCTCAAGAAATTGGACCCCTCTTGGCGCTTGATAGATCCAGGTTTAAGATGGATCTATGTTGGTTTATTCCATTTACATTTCAAAGGGACATCATTTTTGGAAGTGGCCCTTGATTTCTAGGGTTTAATAGTTTATACTTGATGGACCTTGGTGTTCAACCCAATAGAGGTAATGGCCTTGGTTTTCCCATTCTAAGTCTGTCTACCTCATCTCCCTCTAAACCTATGGGACGAGGAGACTCTTGAGGTAATAAGCAATAAGATTGTAAAAATTATATACAAGTTTTTTTCAAATTTTGTCATAAATGACCTTTGCTCAAATTTACGTTGAAGTAGATATTGAAGCAACTTCCTTTGCTGTAATATAACTGATTTTAGATAGATGGACTTGTGTCCAAAAACTAAATTCTGAGCATCTCTCCTAAATTACCAAATTTTCAAAAAAATAAAAAAATAAAAAAAAACTATAGTTAAATTAGTCCATTTATTAAGTCAAAGTCAAACCTTTAGAGATAACAAAACTCCTTGGAACTTAACTTAGATAAATATAAAGATCTCATTCCTAAAAGAAAGCAATAAGAAATATACACATTCAATTGTCTACCCCTCTAATCACAAAATGTTGAATAACTATATATTCAAACAAAAATACTCTAATTTATCTTTTACATATTCTTATTCTTATTATTATTATTATATAATCGATTTGTAAAACAATGATTTTGTGGAGACGCGAGAGAATGTTTGAAAACCACTAAGAAGTTTATGATTCATTTCGTTCTCATGACATTTGGGTAGAGATCATCGATATATTAAAGAATCTAATCTTATCGATTCATTTTGCATTATGTGAAGACAAAAGCCACATCGTTTTTATTTTTAATATTTAAAAATAATTATTAAAATATAATATAACCGTTATTATAGGAAAAATATTAATATTGAATTAAAATAAAACCTCGAACGAATCTCTAAATCTCAATTTGGTCAACTGTACATGATTGTTGTTCCTCTTACAAGAACGAGATTAATACATAAAAACTTCAAAAGAAATTATTTAATCCTAACGTTTCCTAAGTCAAAAGGTTGTCATACCTCGAAAATAGCATCTGGCTTTGTATTATTATAAGTCTATAAAAAAATTAATATGTAGGACAGCCCCACAAACCAAACCATATTCGTTTAGGAAGGGCACGAGGTTGAGAGTTGGTCAGGTCTACACAGAGTCCGTGGTACTTAAAAGCATGTGTGCACCATGATAAGGAAGTTTGTGAGTAGTCAAGGTTTAGGCCAATACCTAATGTTCTAATTGGCCATGTGATGCCTTTTCTTAACTATGAATAAAGATTCCATATGCATGTTCTTGCCTAACAATTTTAAATTGATAAATACAATAGGTTAACTTTTGAGGTCTATTTCTTGTTATGTTTTTGAATAACATTAGTAGTAGGGTTTTGCAACTAGGACTTTTGCTTACTTATCTTTAGTAAGTGTTAATGTTTAAATGGTTAAAACACTCTTCTACTTATCTTTGTGTACATCTTGTACAACTAGTGGTATATGTGATGCTTTTTCTTAATTATGAATAAAGATTCCATATGCATGTTCTTGTCTAACAATTTTAAATTGATAAAGATAATAGGTTAACTTTTGAGGTCTATTTCTTGTTATAGTAGGGTTTTGTAACTCGAAATTTTGCTTGGTTTTATAACTAGGATTTTTGCTTACTTATCTTTAGTAAGTGGTAATGTTTAAATGGTTAAAACACCCTTCTACTTGGCAAGGTGACAATACTTGTGATGACATATTGACACTTACCCCACCACATTACTCATTTGATTGGCCCTCATCACACTTACGTCGCAACCTAGACGTGTGCCATGTGGAAGGACCTTGTGCCTTTTAAGTAAATTTCATTTGCATGCAATGCTTAAGCTAATTCCTCAAATCTACCCACATCTTGCTTTGAACTTGAAATATTAACAAGTCTGATTTACTACACCTCATTGGGTGCATTGAAAGGATTATGAATCTTGAAAACATAGGGGCTCTATTTCACTTGGTCATGTGAGCCCAAAATATTATATATTATAGATTTTAATTATTGAATTGTTGTATGAAACATGAATGTAATTATAGAGTGTAGGTAATTCTAGCATTGGGTCTAGGAAAGGACTTATGAAAAAAATTAAAAAATAGAGGGTAGAATTTGCCTTGACAGGGGGACCCAAAATATTGTAGGACCTAGTGGACTTCCACTCAGATCTGAATGGCATGGACTTGGACAAATTTCAACACCGAAGGATTTTTGAATTGCCTCATCATATGCATCATATCACTACATGACATTCTATAGGGCTATCACTTGTCTTCTCGATCTATTGGTCCTTATTAGCTTGGCTATGTGAACTTTTTTTCTTCTTTGTAAAGTTCAAGTGTAACAATATCCATTAAATCTGAGGTTGGTTATGTGGGAGGAATTGTTTAGGGTGGTGAATATTAGGGCCAAAATCCACTCATGTGAGTCAAACATTAAAAGATACAAATGACTTGTTAAATTCAACTTTCGGTTCGACATAAGACTCATGTGAACAAAAGACACGAACGGAAAAACTTATCTACAATGTAGACCCAAAGTGCTTTACAACACCAAACTATATTCTCCCTCAAATTTGAAATTCAAACACTTACAAAACTTTTGACAAGACTAAGGGGCACCTTACCAAGCTTGGCCACCTTTCTACTAGTAGTTCAATGTGTTAGAATATGGACCTATCATCAATAACATGTAGTCATATTTGATTAGTCCACACATCCATTGAGTCTGCCCTACAATTATGCGAAATGAGTTATGCAACATAAGAAAAATGCATATCATAAATATTTGCAGCAGTCTTGAGGGGATGCCATGTGTCCAGGTTACACGAGCAAGTTGTTGTTGGGTACAGTGGAGAAAGGTTACATGGACACGTGGAAGAATTAGAGAATGCCAAGTCACCATAACAATGTCAATAACGATGGATCATATGACACATGGACTATTCAAGTTTTCCATTCAACACTCAAATAAGTGGTGGATTAAGATTTGACATGTGTAACTAATCCATATGTGGTTGGTGTAAGTTAGGTACTAATTTTTCAGTTGTCTAATTCCTTTGTTTTCCAAACTTGATTGTGTTTTATAATGTTTTTAGGTCTAGGAGAAAATTTATGTCCTTTTTTTATTAAGTACGCAACCTTCCCCTTAGATCCAATGATAACCTAAAGATCTATTCTATATTGTTTTGGGTTTGTTGTGCTTAAGGGATATGGTATCTTATGTTTTCAAAGTGCACAACTCCTCCAACATACCCAACTTCAATCCATAGCTCATTTTAATAAGATTTTGGATCCACAGGCAAGGCATGTAGGTTTAAACTACACAAAGGATGAAATATGCCCAAAGAAACAGTTACACCATGTAGCAGATATCCAAGATTGTATATGGATGCTTAGGTGGACAACAATGTTATGACTTGTACAATATAGATAATTAGAGTTCCATGTGGCAATTTATTCATGGCCATGTTAACATGATAATGTCGACAATACAAACTTGTTCACACACATGGACCAAATAGATGTTTCCACATGGTAGGGTGACTTCATCTTTTTCTTTTTTGTAAATAAAGTCATTGTATCACACATGGTCCAGTTAGTGGGTGTCACTACAGTACCGTGCCAATATACGAGGGTGAGGCCTTATGCATTTCATCAACTATTGTCCTTGTGTTTTGAACTTGAAAGGGAGCCTTCATTCGATTTTACAATTCTTTTGGATCTAGTAAGCTAGGCATACTCAAAATCTAATGCTTTGGTCACATGAGTATGTCCCTAGAGCAAACATCAAACTTCACTATTTTCATATTCTTCTGGGCCTAACCTAACAGAAAGACACACACACACACACACACACACACACAAAAGATACACACACACACACACACACAA
>LPNX010419991.1:238060-310345 GCA_001517045.1 Pseudotsuga menziesii | reverse complement strand
TTCTCCAAACTGGCTTCTCCTCTGTTCTCTTTGTTAATGAAGGATGCACAGTTTGTGTGGAATGCAGCATGCCAGACAGCATTCGATGAACTTAAAGCAAGGATGTCTACAACTCCTATCTTGCGGGGACCTAATTGGACCCTGCCCTTCCATATCTCCTCGGATGCCTCTGACACTGCCATTGGGGCAGTATTAGGACAGCAGGAGGACCAAAAACCTTATGCCATTTACTTTGTTAGTAAAAATCTAGCCCCTGCTGAGCTTAACTACACTGTCACTGAAAAATAATTCCTTGCTATTGTTTACTCCATCAATAAATTTAGGCATTATATCACCGGATATCCCACATTTGTGCACACTGACCACTCTGCCATCAAATACTTAATGAATAAACCAGTTACTAATGCCAGAGTGACCAGATGGATTTTGTTGTTACAAGAATTTGATATCACTATTATAGATAAACCTGGGAAGGAAAATGTTGTTGCTGATTTTTTATCCCGTCTTACTAACAGTGATGACAGTTTTCCTGTTGAGGATTCTTTCCCAAACGAGCATCTATTTGCACTTTCAGTTCATTCTCCATGGTATGCAGACGTTGCTAACTATTTGGTTGCAGGGAAGCTCCCGCCATGTATGACAAAAAGAGAAAAAAGAAAAATTATTCAGCGCAGTGCTAGGTTTTGTTGGTTAAATGGCCATCTTTTCTACACAGGGCCTGATCTTGAGATCAGGAGATGTGTAAGAGAAGATGAGATATTTTCTATATTAAAAGCCTGTCATGAGGGGCCTTGTGGAGGCCACTTTGTAGATAAGAGAACAGGGCACAAAGAACTGCGGATGGGCTATTACTGGCCGACTCTGTTCAGGGATGCCAAGAAGTATGTCCAGTCCTGTGACAGTTGCCAAAGGATGGGCCAACCCAATCGAACAGATCAGATGCCCCTACAGTCCCAACTTGTAGTTGAACCATTTGAGAGATGGGCACTGGATTTTGTTGGCCCCATCAGTCCTCCCTCCAAACAGAAGGTCTATATTTTGGTTTGTACTGATTACATGACCAAGTGGGTGGAAGCTGTAGCTTTGGCTAAGGCTAATGATCAGGCAGTAATTGATTTTCTGTACAGTGAGATCTTTACCCGTTTTGGGGTGCCAAAAGAAATAGTTACTGATGGAGGTCCGCAGTTCGTGTCACACCAATTTGAATCCTTGCTCAGGAAATATCATGTGCAGCACAGGGTGTCTTCACCTTATCACCCCCAGGCTAATGGTCAGGTGGAAAGCACCAATAAGGTTATTGAAAATATCCTTACTAAAACAGTAAATAGTCATCGAAAGGATTGGGCCGACAGGCTTCCAGAAGCACTGTGGGCATATCGCACGACTTGGCGTGACACTACAGGGTTCTCCCCATATGATCTGGTGTACAGAAAGAGTGTTGTCTTTCCAATTGAGTTCGAGATTAAAACCTTGAAGACAGCCACCGAAATGAACCTGGACGTAACAGAAGCGCAGAAGCGAAGACTGAATCAATTGAATGAACTGGATGAGAAGCGGTTAGTGGCAGTAGATAAGACTTCGTTGCTTCAGCAACAGAGATCTAATTGGCACGACCGGTTTATTAAAAAGAAGGTCTTCAGTGAAGGAGACTGGGCGTTACTTTATGACTCCAGATTCAAAAGAGATTTTAAAGGGAAACTGCGTACACGGTGGCTCGGTCCATACTTGGTTGACAGGGTTTTTGATAACGGCACTGTCCGTCTGGTGACCATTGACGACAATCGTATACCATTACTTGCTAATGGCCACAGACTAAGACTATACCATAAGCCTATTTCGAAGGACGCATTCATTTCGCAAATTGCTGCTGACCCAGAGTACCAGCTGTTACCAGGGCAGGAACTTCTCCCTGCCTCTGCCAACCTTTAAACTGTAAATCGCACTATTGAACCACTGTACATAAATAAGTTTTTTTTCTACTGTAGCGTATAACTCTTGATTTTTTTTCTTTTTGCATTTGATCTCTTTGGTTGTTGTTTCCTTTTAAGAAATAAAACTGTAGGGAAGTACCAGGCGAACGATCAGAACCGGCCCACTGAATGAAGAACGTTTTCCTTTGTTCCCTGTGTTACATTTCCTTTTTTTCAGAATAAACACTCCCGGCGGCTGAACAAACGCTCCCGCAGCTGACCATACTTTCCCACAGCCGCAACTTTTTTTTTCAAAAGCCCAATAATTCTTTTTCCCGGCGGCTGAACAAACGCTCCCGTAGCTGAACAAACTTTCCCACAGCCGCCACCTTTTTCCAACGGCCCGAAAATTATTTTTCCCGGCGGCTGAACAAACGCTCCCGCAGCTGAACATACTTTCCCACAGCCGCAATTTTTTTCAAAGGCCCGAAAACCCTTTTTCCCGGCGGCTGAACAAACGCTCCCGCAGCTGAACAAACTTTCCCACAGCCACCACCTTTTTCCAAAGGCCCGAAAACCCTTTTTCCCGGCGGCTGAACAAACGCAATATTTTCCCAAAGGCCCGAAAATTATTTTTCCCGGTGGATGAACATAAGTTTTTCGGCGGCCGAACATACACTCCCGGTGGCCGACCCACATGTTCCCACGGCCGCAACATCCTTTCCCAACCCTTGTGAATTTTGACAGCCGTGATTTTTCCCGACACCGTGATCTTCCTTGACGGCTGTAACATCTTTTCATGGGCCGCGATATCATGATGGGTAGCCGCACTCCCGCTTTATTTGGTGGACCTTTTAGCATTACAGACTGTTCTTCCGTTCTTTGCAGTAGTAACTCCTGTGTTAATCAAAGCAAATTGCTTCCGCTATTTCTTATGGCTCTGATTTATTCCGCTCGTGCCGGCGAATTTGGCATAATTCCGACCTCGGTGACGCGATGTTTTATCCGTTTTCACTGGCGATGGCATTATGGCATTAATTGCTATTTTTATGATCAACTTAATTCCTGTGCACGTGCTCGGCCTTCCAGCGTCAGCAACACACGGATCATCATTCCCCGCCGGTCATTCAATGCACAGTCGCACGAGGTATGGCTTTGATTTTTACATGATTAAGTGTTAATTTGGGTTTAATGATATCAGTCGTGCCTTAATACGTATTACCATTATGACTTAATTACTCCGTTCCCCGTGCGACGTAAAATCTCATAACCGCCACCTTCCCCAATTTAGAATAAAAATTTTGAACCTCCCTCTGCACTGCACTTTCCAAATTTGCCATCTCCCTACTCACATCTCCGCTCGGCGATCTATGTATTCCCTACTCTGCAACCTCCACTCTCAGACTCTAGAACTCTGTCGCCAGGACTATGGGGCTTCCAGCTCGTCATGAACCTTTAAACACGCAGGAACTCCGAAATAATCCTGAGGTTTTCGCCATCTTTCAAGCCGCTGGCTGGATTGAATTCTTCGAGCGACTAGACGGATTTAACAGAGAAGTAGCTTTGCAATTCGCTTTACACCTTAAGGATACTCACTCTGAGGTATGGGGGCTGCGGATAGAAGTTTCCGAGGCTATTATATCTGAAGTTACTGCTCTTCCAATGGTGGGAAAGGCATGGTTTGAACGACGAATCCCCACGATGGTTGCACGGGAGGAATTTCTACGAGATGGGGAGCACGTTCAGTCATCGAAGAGAGGAATTGCACTGCAATCACTGCCGCGACCATGGGATCAGGTTGCTGTCTTCCTTAAGAAATACATCACTTGCGAAGGTAGGTACCAAGTTGTTTATAATTCTGAACTACCTTTGCTTTCCCATCTTCGCCATGGCATTTTGTTAAATATTCCATACTATATGTTCCATAACCTACGCCAGATGGCGATGTTTGTTCAAATGGCTAAGCATCCACATGTTTCCCTAACCCACCATGGTCTTATTAAATTAATCATTTCAAGAACCCTGGCCCAGCACAATATCACCTGGGATCAATTCACGGCCCGCACTCAGGAGCCTGTTCCTGTCCTGGGTCTCCCAGCAGAACATGCACAGCTTCAACATCATCAGGAGGATCGGTGTCCCTCCAATATAGTTGGGGGGGGGATGATATTATACCAGAACAAGCACAGCAGGGGACACAAGCAGAACCATTGAGGGAAAGTGTTGATAAAAATCTTGAGAGACATGCAGACAACAGGGTAGCTCTGTCATCAGAAAGCGAAATTGGAGCAGCATTGAATGCTGCGACAAGTGAACCTGAAGATGACAGAGCTAAGGCAATTGAAGAACAGATGGAACAGACGGAGCCGGTCACTATTGAATCCTCACCTGAGTGGGAAGGAGGAACCCTAATTGAGGAGGAGAGATCTGAAGGGCAAGAAAACATTCCTTTGACCCCAGCAGTGAATCCTGATAAGTCATCCCCTCAAACGAAAACGTCATGAAAAGGAAGAAAGAGACCAATTAAGGAGCTGAGCATAACTGCACCAGTAGGAGGCAAAAGACTCAAACCAAATACAATCTCAGAGGCAGCCAGAAAAAGATGGGAAACCCTGGAGTCACAGGTTGAAATTCCAATCCTTGTACCAAGGCCAATGGATGCTTTAGAAAGGCCAGTTGAGGTAGAACCCAGCCTTGAAGGACTTCTGGAAGAAAACACAGTATTAAAAGAGGAAGTCCTAATACTTCGAAGGGAAGTAGAGACATGGAAGGAAACTTGTAGGAAACAAGGCGAAAAGAAAATGTATACATTGGTGGAGGCGGCAGACTACCTTGAGGGAGCAGAATCTATTAATCCTGACAAGGAGGAGGAGCAAGTAATTTGCCCCAATTGTGGGGAAATTTTCAAAAATAAAGGCCATGGGGTCATAATTCGCACAGTACAACAGCCCACATCCACAAGGGATGAACCTGCAGAAGAAGAAGATGCTGTAACACAAGAACCAACATCTTTGATCATCCTTGCTGAGGCTGCTACTAATCCCGGAGCAAAGAATGAAATCAGGAGTGATGATGGGAATGAGGATTGCATTGCGAATCCAGAATGCCCCCACGATACAGAGATGACAGAAACTGAGCCACGAGGGCAGAACATTGAGGATCCTGAACAGGGGACTGCAATTTCAGAAATGCAGGTGGAAAGAGGAAAAGAATCTGGAATGGAGGACACTCTGGAACCTAAGGAAGAGTTTGATACTATAAACCCAGAATGTCCCCATGCTACAAAGCTTAGGGAAGAACTACACCCACAGGAGGATGAAGAGGTAATCCAGGATGTTGCCACACAAGAACCAACATCCTTGGGAATTCCTGAAGTTCAAACGGAAGGGATAGATATCATACCCGATATACAGTATAGTGAGGATGAACAGACAATAGCCTCAGGTAACACTGAGGTCTTGGAGGAAGAGCTGTATGACGGGGAAGACGTCCAATATCAAGAGCAGGGGAACGAAGATGTTGCTGTTACATGAGAACCAGCAACACAACCATTGAATCCAGGAATGCAAGAGGAAGACACTGCCACACAAGAACCAGTGTCCCCAAAAGCAATGGAGATGGATCCTGAGGGGAGTTTGAAAAGTGTTGCTGCCACACAAGAACCAGCAACACAAGAATTGAATCCAGGAATGCAGGAGGAAGACACTGTCACACAAGAACCGTGTCCCCAAAAGCAATGGAGATGGATCCTGAGGGGAGTTTGAAAAGTGTTGCTGCCACACAAGAACCAGCAACACAAGGATTGAATCCAGGAATGCAGGAGGAAGACACTGCCACACAAGAACCAGTGTCCTTAAAAGCAATGGAAGTTGATGCTGAGGAGAGCTTGAAAGATGTTGCTGTCACACAAGAACCAGCAACACATGAATCAGATTTGGAAATACAGATGGATCAGGGAGAAGACACTATTACACAAGAACCAGTGTCTCAACAAGTACCAATTGCAGTTGTGGAAGAAAATCCAGAAGATGTTGCTGTCACACAAGAACCAGCAACTCTCATAGAAGAAGTGCAGGAAGACACCGTTTCACAAGAGACAATACTCCTCCCTTCCAAAAATTTTATTGATTTGGATGCAGAACGGGAAGAACATTATAAAAAGGAGATTTCAGATCTTACAGCAGAAGTTTCAGCCCTGAGGATGGAAGTAATTAAATGGAGAATTCAGGTGGAAGAAAACAAGAAAAAGACAATTGCGTTGGACGAGCATAAAAGAATTATTAGAGCGCTGGAAGAACAGGGGGCTGAAGAACGTATGGGCCACAGAGTTCAGGTAGAGGAGCTGTAGCAGGAGATAAAGAAATTGAAGAAATTCTCATCCATGCTGAAGGATAAGGATCAAATGTATGACCTATCCCGAGAACTCATAGGCACTAGGAAGCCCTCTTCCTCTTATCCAGTGTTTCTTTTAGAGCAGTTTGTCTGGTTCAAATTAAAAGTTGTACAGGAGGGGAGGTTATTTGAAATTGCAACCTCAGAAAATTTTTTGGAGACCTTTCTTGGGAGCAACTTTGAAGAGCAGAACTTGCTATGTGAACTGTACTTGCACGAGATGGCATGCCCTATGGATCGGCACTCAAATCCTGTTCCATTTGTAGGGGATGTTCAGCTACGAGCATTTGCCTCTTTTGTGAACAATCATGTTCAGTGGGAAAGGTCTTTTCAGACCTTTTCCCACAATGAAGGCTATACTAATTTATGGATCCGTAGTGAACCCCAGAATCCTGGCATTCTCTTGGCTCGGTATAAAAGTTTTCTTTCCATTCCTTCCCAGGAGCAACACATCATGAAACTGCAGGAGGAGGTAATCTCCACATGTACCAAATCTATTTCTAGGCAGCAGCAGGTTGCATTAGATGGCAGCCCGCATAGATGGCAGGCTGCCTCCTCTGCACTGAGAAGCAGTGACCCCTACTACTTTAAAAATTTTAAACATGCACTCTCAAGAGTCAAGGGTTATGTAGGGTGTATGAAGGAATGTGGAGTCAACTGGCTGGGTTTAAAGTTCAAATTTCCTCTTATTTGGTGGCCAGCAGAACCATACAACAGGGATTTTTCCATGACTAGGGCAGAGGAGCAGAAATATTGGCAGTTCTGGGCTATTCACAGAGGTTTTCTGAAGGCAGATAAGGAACCTGAATTTCCCTACAATTTTTCTTCTCTCCACGAATAGAGCTCAATGCAGGATTCAGATTCTGAGTGAAGCAGGTGGTTGCATGAGGACATGCAACAGGGTAGTTGGGGGGAGATGTTGAGTCCAAATTTGGTCCCTTTTTAACCATCTTTAATCACCTTTCTTCCCTTGTTTTACACTGCTTAGCATGCCAATCAGACTGAATTTCTTCACTTCATTCCTTAATTTGTCAAGGTAAGACTGATTATTATTTTACCTTAGTTAATGCTTATTCTTATGACAATTAAGGCTATTTATCTCTCAAAATTGTGCTAATATGTGTGATCTATGAAGATAATGTGAGATGAGCAGAATACAGGGGAATGGAGCTGAACAAGTCTTGGGACGAGGGATGGTCGTGACACACAAGGGATCCTCAACCTGTCCATCATCGATTGAGGCACGTGACATTCTAGACAAGAGCCGGTCAGAGTAGCCATAACAGAATGTGCTATGATCGAGGGATCTCCAGTATAGCTGCTCGAATATTATGGCGATCTGAGAAGATCACCACTTCTGGGCCAGTCAACAGTCTTCTCGCACTTTCTATAATTGTATCGTGCCACGTCTTGTAACAAACAATGTTATTTAGGGCGCCTGAAGATCAGAGATCTTCATGGCTTCCCTTTGTAATAGGATGGGATGTTATCACTTGTAGGTATAAATGCAGAAAGATGTCTCGACCCAGGGGGTTGGAAAATACTGAATTCATTTTGGTGTATTAACAGTGGGAGCAATCTGTAATAATTCTTCCTTTTTAATACAAAGAGTTACTGCTGGTTTAAGGGAGCTGTACATTGTTCATCCAGCGTCTCTGTGTGAAGGCTGGGCCCGCCTTCCGCAGAGATTGCTGAGTTAAGGTAGGATCTTTTAAATTGTGGTTGTGTGATGTTTTGTTAATCATATTCTCTGTGTGTGCAGCAGTAGTATGTGTGATTTACAGTATTGCATTTCTTAAGATTGATAACTGTCACAGCGTAACAGTCGACTGGGTAGATAGTCTTTATGCAATTTATTCAATAGCTGTACACAACTCTGTTCATCTCATGGTTTCAGGTTGATATCCCACAAACCCTTTGTAATTCTTGATTGTTATAAGTGTTGATCTTTATTTCTGCAATTCAATTCTTAGAATAGCTGAGCTTGATCTGTCGCAATTGAATTTCTAGATTACAGATGATTCATGATTGCAGATTCCGAGTTTGATTAGATCAATAGGAAATTCCTTTCATTTGGGCTATGAATAGGATTTTCTTGCTGTCAGTAACTGTTGATTTCATTTCTGATTGATGCATAGAAGTATAAGGTTGAAATTGTAGAGTTAGAATATTGGTGGGATCATACGAAGTTGAAGGATGAACATAGTTGTTAAGAACAGTATTCACTACAATGATTTGGTGTTTAGCATATATTGTGCACTTACCCTTTGAAACAAAAGACTTCCCTGGGTTGACAATGAATTTCGTAAGCTCTGTGTGTTGATAACAACTTATCTGCATTTAGGGTGCTCGACAAAGCTCGCAAGCCAAAGATGGCACACCTGCCAAGTTAGGCTCGCAGGCCAAGAAATTTTCATCAAATTTAACATCTCTTTTAATGATTATATCATGAGAATGTGGCTGAGCAAGTCTATAACCTTTTACATCTTCAGAATATCCAATAAATATGTAGTTTTCACTTTTAGGCTGCAATGCTTTCCATTTTTCATCTGGAATGTGAGCCCATGCTTCACAACCAAACACACGAAAGTGACTTACATCTGGTTTAATTTTACTCCATGCTTCTTCCGGTGTTATACCCTGTAAAAATTTAGTGGGTGTGTGATTTACAATGTAATTTGCACAATTTATTGCCTCAGCCCAATATTGAAGACTTAGTCCCTTAGATTGGATCATACAATTAGCCATTTCTTTTAAAGTGCGGTTCTTCCATTCAGCTACACCATTTTGTTGTGGTGTATATGGAACAATGTGTTTTTGTTGGATTCCTTGTTCAGTGCAAAAAGTAGTGAACTTGTTGTTAACATATTCTCCTCCATTGTCAGATCTTAACTTAATAGTTTGATGACCAGATTGTTTTTCAACAAGGGCCTTGTAGGCCAAGAACATGTTAAATACTTCGCTCTTAAGTTTTAGGAATTAAACCCAAGTGCGTCTGGAGTACTCATCAACGAAAGTTAAGAAATATTTGAAACCATAAAATCAAGCAGATGGAAGAGGGCCACACAAGTCACTATGCACAAGCTCCAAGGGAACCGAGGCGTGCCAAGAGGCACGTTTGTCAAAACTATCCCGATGATTTTTTCCGAGTACACAACCGGAACAAACACCATCCTTGCAAGATACCAGCGAAAGACCAGTCACCATATTGTCTTTACATAGTTGTTGCAATGAGCGATAATTTAAGTGACCAAATCGCTCATGCCAAAGTTTGCTCAAGTTATCACTATGAGCAACAAAAACTAAAGGAAAAGGTGATGACCCAAAGTTGTTAAATTTGTACAACTTGGTAATATCATCAACAGTTCCAGTAGCAAGGATATTTTGAGGATGTTTAAAATGCTTGATTACAACTTGGTGAGGTGTAAACGTCATAGTTTTACCTTCACCTGAATGAGTAATTTGATAGATTGATAACAAATTGCAGAAAATTTTTGGAACACATAGTACATCACTGAAATGACCATTTTCTACTGGAACTTTTCCAGATCCTACAACACTTAGAGATCTATCATCACCAACAAATATTTGTTTGGTGTTACATTCATGCATAGTAGAAAACATGGCTTTATCCTTAGCCATATGATAAGATGCTCTAGAATCAATGAGCCATTCAATTGAAGTAGAAAAAGAATATGCAGTATAAGAGTAACCAGAAGCACAAAGTGCATGTCCATGAGAATTAGATTCTGAAGACGAATCTAGGTTGATGTGGTGCTTCTTCGTTGCTGCTTCCAAGGCTTCCATCTTATTAAAACACTTAGATTCATCATGATTATCTTTCCCACAAAAATTGCAATGACGGCAGTCTTCTTTCCTTTTTGCTTGGATCCTTTGTCATTTTTTAAAGAAGGAGCTGACTAAGAGGGTTTGGGGCCCTTGTTTTTTTGCTTATTGTTGCGAAAATTCTGTTTCTTGGGAGGCTTGGACTTTTCTTTCTGTTGGGACAATAAAGCTTTCCCAGATGTATGTGCATTGTTAATTATTCCAAGATGAATGAGCTTATCTTTCTCTCTAATTAAGGAATCACAAAAGGATTCAAGGCTAGGCTCTTGATAGCTAGCTGCAGTCAAGGATTCTTTCATGGAGTAGAATGTAGATACAAAAATAAAATATGCAGATCCAAGTTTGGAAAGAATATGATAAATACATTGTTTGTCTTCTTTCTTAATCTTGCATTCTGCACATAAGAGTCTAAGAGTTTTATACTTAGATAAATAGTCTTGAATGCATGAAAAATCATTTGGATTCAAGGAAAGCAACTCATTCTCAAGTTGATGACCTCGAATTTCATTGTGTATACCAAACACAGATTCCAACTTTTCCCAAGCTTTATCAAGTTCATCAATGCTAGATATGTGGAATCACAAATCGGTAGAGATTGACATCTCAATCAATCCACGAGCTTCATCACATCTATTTGCCCATTTAATTTTCTTATCATCATCAGTGGGTTCTGTTTCTTTCTCTGAGGTTATCCTGAAAAGTCCCCTACTGCGTAGAACATCCTCTATACGAGATTTCCATGAGAAATAGTTAGAACTTGTAAGTATAATATCACAAGGGGTGGCCATTCTATAAAATAATGGATGAAAAATAGAAACTAACTATCTGGTTGCAAATAGCTTGAAAAAATATGCGGTTTAAAAAAAAACAGCACTAAAAACTAATTCTGGATGATGAAGTTATGCTTGATCAAAGAAAATGTTGAAGATGTCCCCAATAGTGACGTGACAGATATTAACTTGACCAACTAAAAAAAAGAAGCCCCCTCTTTCCAAAATCAACTTTTGACAATCACTTTTACAATAAATTTGCTTTGAAGTGAATCACTTTTTTTTAGAATAAGTGATGTTCACTTTTACAATAATGTGAATTTTAAATAGTGCGGCAATAAATTAAAAGACTTAAGTGACTCACTTTTATTTTATTTTATTTATGTGAGATGCACTTTTACAATAAAGTAACTTGAAAATTGAAATTGCATACACTAAAAAGTAGCTTGATAAGACTTGAACTCAAGACTTATCAAGGTGTAAAGCAACTTTGGACCAAGTGAGCTAAGTTTAAAAGGTATGTAAAAGTATGGAAAGAGGAAGGGTTTTTTTTTTTTTACTCTTCTCTCTCGTTTTCCGTGCTTGCTTTCTTTTCCTGCAAATCACAAAAAAACGAAAAACAAAAAAAAATTTCCACACAATGGGGTTAGATTTTGGTTAGCTTACCCAGAAAGTCTACGTTTTCAAGTTTTCAAGTTTACCGTGATTGCACAAGGTGCATGGCAAAGACCATACGTAGCCGAGAAGACAGGAAAAAAAACTTTCCCTTCCTGTTTCTAATTCGCCGCGATCGCGCAAGGTGCACGGAAAAGAGCATACGCATTCAGGGAAAAAAACAGTCTGAGACTAAAACATAAAAGATCTAATAATAAACTGATAAAATATGAGAGATTTAAAAAAAACAAATCCGTCACTGTAAAATTATACCTTCAGATTTGTCGAAATGGGTGTTTCTGGAGCAAACGAAAACGGTTTTCAGTGAAATGAAAACTATTTCCCAATGGAAACGGAACTCCGGACACAATGGAATAGCTCCGATAGGCCAAAAATGCACAGAAAATCCAGAACTAGAAACTCTTTCAAAGTTTTGGCAACACCGGTTCCAGATCTTTATCAAAATCGAAAGCGGTTCTTTATAAAAGCTCTGATACCATGTTCGGGTACATAGGGTACTCCCAAAAGACCGAACAACTTCAGATACCGCTTCACACAAACAGATCATAGATCAACACACCAATGTTTGTCACTTGGTTAAAACCCTCGAGAGGGAAACAGTTCACGGCCCCAACCAAATAGCTACTTAGAGCAATTTATTATGCAAAAGAAAGAAAGTTACATGAGCTTCTCATAATCGATCAACTAGCCAAGGAGCCTCTATGCTCTTTAAATAGAGATCATAGACCAATCGGGTGTTAAGCCACAGATCAATGGTAGGTATGATCTAAGAGAAGTTCAACCGTTGGATCACTCTATGTCTAGAACATATCGTGACCGTCGAATTAGAATATTTACAAATGCATACTAATGCATATTAAAGAAACACACTTATACCTAACGGATATATTATACAAGTTGATCTTAACTAACTCCTAAGTGTCTAAATATCCTAAAAAAATTTCATATGAAGTTTTTGATGGAATATTTCACTAGTACAAGTGATCAATTTTGCCACGTTAGTTTTCCACGTTAGTTTTACTTTCGTGGAAAAATCAAGGGTAAATTATGCATTTTCACAATTTTTTTTAAGGAAGCCCCGACTTTTGTCGCTGTATCCACGCCAGACCGTCTCTATAGCGACGACATCGTCTTTTGTTGAATTTTTACAACGGTCAAGGCATCGATACAGCGACAGCCAAGAGTTTAAGCACGGTTATGTTTGATTTTTTTGTGAATTTTGTTCAGCGCGCGGTTATGTTTGTTTTTTTTGTGAATTTTGTATGCTGGGAATGAGCATGTGAACGATTTGATTTGAGAAATATATCTTTTAGGGTATTCAGATCCGAGTCGGGACCTCAAATAACCGGCCATGGATGATCTTTCGAGCCCGAAACAACGTCTCTCATGGAGGAAAATCAATACATCAGAGCTGAAAACACATGATAAGGAATGAGATCTGTGGATTTCAATAAGTGGGAAGGTTTATGATGTTAGTAAGTGGTTATACAAGCATCCTGGAGGGGAAATGCCTCTTTTGAATCTGGCAGGCCAGGATGTGACGGATGCATTCGTTGCCTATCATCCGGGCTCCACGTGGAAGTATTTAGATAAGTTTATGATTGGCATTCATGAAGATTACAAGGTTTCTGAGGTTTCTAAGGATTATCGTAAGCTTCTGGGGGATTTGAAGAAGGCTGGGCTCTTCAAGGGGCCTCTGTTAGTTTATTTTTTGATAGGTTTATGGATGATGGCAATGCTGGCTTTGTGTGTAGTGGGTGTGTTGTTTTATGAAGGGTTTTGGCTTCATGCTGGCTGTGGGGTTTTGTTGGGGGCGGTGTGGATTCAAAGTGGATGGATTGGGCACGATTTGGCTCACTGTGGGCTTGTGGGTCATAAGAAAATCGATAGGATTATTCAGTTGGTGGCTGGAAATTGCATGTCTGGGATTAGTGTTGGATGGTGGAAGAGAAATCATAATTCCCATCATATTTCATGCAATAGTTTGGACTTTGATTCGGATCTTCAAAATGTGAATCAAGCGGAAAGAGAGTGAGCAAGGGCAGGGGTGTGTTCCCATATCATGTGATAGGCCAAGGTGTGTTATGTTTCTGAGTTTGATTAAAATACAACATTTTATATGCTTTTGATTTGAAATATCTTTGTTATATTAATGGGTATCTCTATACGAGTGTATGATTAAATTGTTTGTGTAATTTGGAAATTACATGTGATTTCTGTGAAAAAGTTATAAATGCAAGGGTTTGATACTGGAACAAGAACTTCAACAATTAATAGCTACAAGAATATGAAATTCCTATGAAGAGGTTTTAAGGTTTGGGTAAATCAAATTGTGATTCGATTTGGTCAAAATCTTGACCAAAGATTGAGTTTGCGTGAAGGCTTTCTGTGTTAAAGAATTTACCAAGTTTATGTGAAGTTGAAATGTATATGTCCATCATAAAATCGTGACAGGTGGAAGCAAGAGAAGGTGTGAATGTATTTGTATGTAAAAATATCAAGAATATGCAGAGCTTCTTCTTGCTGAAACTGTGTGAATGGATACCGTTGGACTTATGAAACTTCGACTTGGAATTTGAAAAACAAAATGTTGTGTTTATGTGACTTCAGTTTCAAAAATTGCATGGGTTTGTTTCCCTTTTGTCGAACAAAATCACAGATCCTGCCTATTGGTGGAAGGCATGGGTTTGGCACATGTGAATGCGTGTCATTTGACATGGAATAAAGAACAAAAGCCTGAGATGCTAGTAATGTTTTCCTTTGTTTGAATGGCTTCTTTGTTGTAATAACTCGCTATTTGATATTGGTGACTATTTTGAAAGAGATTGGAGTTATGTTTAGCCATGTTCAGGTCATGTAAATCTTGTTCAGCGTTTCAACAAAAATATTGAAGGTGTTTGGTAGGTTGAAGGTGGAAAATAAAAAACAGAGTAATTATGTGTTCTCTTTGTTCCTCACTACAGGCTTGGCATATTCTTGTAGTTCTGTGATTTTTTTTCTTCTTTTATTTGAAATTGGCTTATTAGCCACGCTTATAGAAGTGGAAGGCATCACACCAATCATTGATAGAAGTGGAAGGTTGGGAACCAAACTGAAGAGTTGATAACGTTTAAGACTTAGGATTTTTTTTGTGAATATACTCCTTGGGCCTACATCAAAAGTGGTATCATATCCCAATTTCTCTTTGGGATGAATGGAGGAGATGTGTTGCAACAACAGTTTGTAGATGAGGATTTCAGTCAAAATCAATGTTGGAAATTTTTGGAGAAATGGTAAGTGGATATAGGTCTATGCTTTGCATTTGTTAGAATAATTATATTCTTGAAATAGAGTAACAGCTATAAAAGAGTGTGGTAGATGGACCCTTGCAGCGAGGATTGTTGTGGTTACTTTTAGTATAGCGAGAAGTAAGGAGAATAAGTGAAGTTCTTAGAGGAGGAGTGACTGGAAGTAGGAATCCTATAGAGAGAGAATCGTGAGTGCTTGTTAGCTTGAAGGGTTCTGAGTGGGAGAACTAGTGGAAATGTTTGTTTGCAGTGCAGCATGGACATGGAGGATCTTGTAGAGGTGATGAGAAAGGTGATTGTTGAAAGTAATCTTAAGGGCTCAAAGAGAGGCCATAAGAAAGAAAAGAAGGATGTCAGAGAAGATGGCATAAAGAATAAGAGTCAAATAGAGTTTGTCAGGAAACTTGTTGAAATAGAAGGATTAGTGCATTGACAGTGCTGCTACAGGAAAAGGAAGATGCAGAAGACCAGTATTATGGATGGAAATTGAGGAAAATTTTGAAATGGCTTAACGGAATATATATGCAATGCTCCCATGATGAACTAGAGCTCAAGGAGAGTGCGCCCTCAAAAAGAATATTCATTTTCCTTAAATCAAGGAAAATATCTCAAGACACCTCAATTTATAGAAAAAAATGCCCAAACAAAGTGTGCATGTCTTCTCATGTGTATTCAAAGGGGTATAGAAGATATATAAAAGTGTTTAACACCCCCTTTGCCCACTTTTTTACAACATTTTTACATTTTTACCCCCTTGAGGGACTTAAAAAAATTGACAAGGGAAAACATGGTGACACACTAATGCTTAACGTCAAAACCAAGGACTCATACACCATCTTGGGGTAGATGCAATAGTACATACTCATGGCTTTGGAGGATTGAGTGAAAAAACCTAGATAAACTCTGATCAATAAGAAATTTTCTTGCAAGGTGTGTTTCAAGTTAATATAACTCGGATCACCTGTTAAAAGATTAACAAACAGCTGTAGCACCTTCGTATTCACTGACTCATTATGGCATCCATCCAAAGCATCAATTAAAGGAAAAAAGTTACCATTGCCTCCAAGAAATTCCCAGTGTATATTTTTCATGAGATAGAATAGATTGGAGAGAATTATAGGTACAAATACTGTTGCAATTATTTCTAATGTCATGGCTTTTTCTCAAAAAATCAGAAAATCTACATCACAAGCTATGGAATTTGGTGCTTTACTTTAATTTATTCAGGTACCACTTTGCATGCCTGATATGTGTTATTAAAAATACCTTGATGCAGAAAACGATAGAGGCCTTATGTGGTGCCTAGGGCTACTTTGCACTCACATACATGCTCCTATTGTAGCATGCTTATCTGTGCTTGTGTATTTGTGAAGGTAACTATCCTCATCTGTAAATTTTTGTACGTCATAAGAGAAATTTATCTACCGTGACCAATCATTAAGTTGCAAAGTATTCAGTTGACCATTGTAGGGTGACATCTTGGCCTTGTTTCCCACTTTGGGAGAGGAACCCGGATTTGGTGGCAATCTTCTTCCTGAAGTGCTGCTCAATTTCTTGCCTGGGTTGCTCCATGAGAATAGTTTGCTGAATGGTAGTGTGTAATGCTATATCAAAAGTTTCAAAATTATAGAAAATCATGATATTCGTCAATTGACCATCCACATACTTGAATTTTCAGTTAAGATAGTAACTTTTGATCTAGGAACTTCCTCATCAACAACCTTGTTAACATTGTCCAACCCCATAGAAGCTTGCGTTGCTAATGGAAAGCTTGTTGACAACACTCGTTGGTAACTCTCCTATTGGCAATGCACTTGTGGACAATGTCCTTGTTGATGATCCTCATGTTTGTGACACTCTTGTTGACATCAGTTCAATTGAACATTTATTGATAGTGATTGAATTGAACCACCTTTGGAAGCTGCGTGGGTGTTTGTAACTACTTTGAGATTGTTGTGAATGGTAGGAAGTTAGCAAAGCTTTTTATCCTTTCATGATCTCTCTAGCAGAGTGATTTACAAATCTTATGTTCAATCTGTTTGCTTTGTGTGCATTTTCTTCAATTTTATCCATGCTTCTTCTTCTTGTAACGTAATTAATGCCACATTGTTGAGTTGTCCTTGATTGTATATCGGAATCGAAATTCAGAGTTATACACTACAAGTAAGGTAAGAGGCTTGTTTGACTATTTGTCTTTATGTTTGTTAATACATGTTCGGAGTATTGTTGCTTGAATATTCAACCCTCTTTTGTTTTTGATTATCTACTTTCTGAAACACGAGAGACCACCATGGCCGAATTAAAAAGCATTGAAATATCTCCTTGATCGAGTAACTCCTTGAAGATGCTCTTGACTAAAAGAGGAGTGACATGATGGAAACGTTGATGAATATTTTAAAGAAGGTTACTAGCACAGGAAATTACTCCAATAGCAGCAACTCCATAGCTAGACTCCTACTTCACTGTGAACTATTTCAACTTTCACCAAAAGTGAGAAGATCACCATTGCTACATCGTAGATGTACACCACATCATAGTGTTGGTGGGAGAATCTCAGCAAATAATTCCTTGTAGACAATAAAATTCACATTGAGACATAGGAAAACCTTGTCATTGTATCACAAGAATCCTTTTATCCTCTCAAGCACACAGATCAACTTTACAAATGATTGTAGCAATTGTACTAATGCAGAGACCAGGCTGTTCTGAGCTATGTTGATGAATTATATTAACTCATATTGAACTTATGGATTATAGATTTAGAGAAGTCAAACTTCTAAAGTATTTAAGTGGCCTCTGCCGCTATATTCAATAAAAAAATGAAGTTGGTTGATATGAATACTCTTGTTCAAGCATATAAATTTTCCTTGAAGCTTGAATAGAAGTTGCAGGACAAGAAGGATGACATTGCTGTGCAAAAACTTGAATCTGAACCAACTGAGAGTGAGATGCTTGTCCAATATAAAACTAGGAAGAAACATGTGCCATTACAAAGACCAACCTTGACATAAATCATAACATATGGAAATGGTATGCTTACCACAGGGTAATCAGGAACAATGAACTAATTAGGCAAGACAATTTATGAAGCTAAATCAGATAATCAGAAATAATTACATATAGGAGCACACATGATTGACACAAATATTTGGGCAAAAATATAGTACTGGAATTTCATTTAACTAAGAAGTTTGTGTAATAATGATACGAACATAATATGCTTAGAAGATGAACACAAAATATGTGTCTGTGATTTCCCTAGAAGAAGTAGGCAGTATACTTGGAGGGAAGCTGTTGAAAGGGCTAGGAGTGTGTCACATCTTACAGTTCAGGTCTGTCTGTTTTTTGGTGTTATTTAGTTGCTTTCAAGAAATATGAAATGTACATGCAAACTGCTTAAACCATTTAAGATCTGAAATTAGTTTTTTTTTTACATGCTGGACACGTTTGCAGGTTAGGTATCTTGATGCTTATATTAAATGGAAGGATCTTGTATATCCAGAAGATTGTCATGATGGTAAGGCTGTGGACAAAGAGGGCATTTATTTCAGGAATTCCACCATTTTTGGGAAAATATATGAAGGTGGTGAGGCTAAGTATTTGTTGGACTTTGGAACCAGAAAGACATTCCGATCTGTGTTGTCAAACATGGTATAAAAATTGAAGAGACTGAAGGCAGTGGAAACAAATACTGGTTGGGATTCTGTATGTATTGAAGGCCTTTGAATTTCATGGATGGTGAGTGACTTCACACATTTGCGTTGTGATGTAAATGTGTTCAAAATCTAAAGTTCATCTAAAAAGATTTCCAGGCATTTGGAAAGCTCGCTTGTCCATTAAGTTCAGAGTGTTTTGGTGGTTCATCCTCTATGAATGCTTTCCTCTCCTTTGAAGATATTCACTATGTATCTTCCATGAAAATTTTCCAAAAAGTCAACATAGTGCAATTGAATCATCTAGTTTTGACTTACACTGTCAAATTTCTTGTATAAAAATGCAACAATTTCAAGGCTAGAATTTCTCTCACTACCTTAATAAAATCATCCAATGTTGTAGGATGGCTGATCCTTTGTTTTTTCATTCTAGTGGCATAAATTTTCCAACACACATAGGCTTTCCATATATGCTTTGAACTTCCAAATTTTATTACTTTCTAGATCAGAATAGTTGCCATCATTTGAGACAAATCCAATCTTTGACTTTGACCCTGGTTTGCAGGGTAAACAGGTATAGTTGGAAATTTCCTTTTCCAAAAGTGTTCTAATTGATGTCTTTAGTTTCAAACCATGTGAAAACAGTGCCATATACCTCTACTATTTTTATCACTAGGATGAGTGTGATCCTACATTACTATTTTTTAAAAACATTTGCTTCAGTGGCATTCCCTCTGAAGATATTTGAAGTGTTTATCATTGTTAACATCCTCTCTTGTTGTATACACCTACCATTCCTATTCTTTTCCATCATGTTAAATTTAAAGAAAAAAATTTTCTAGCATCATTTCTAAAATGTGGAATGAATATCATTTCGTGTCACTTGTGATGAATAAAATAACTTTATTGCAATTATTTGTTCCCCTGGCATGGTAGGAAGAAAAATTATTGGAGTTCTATGAAGTTTGCAAAGGTCTTGACCTTGGACGTGGATTTAAATTTCCTACTCTTGAACAGGTACAGATAATTTCATATTGAGTGCAAATTTTTAGTGTAATGGCGTGTTGCTGGACATTACAGATGTGCATGGTTCTGTGTTATACTTACATTTTGTTCTTGTGAATCAAATTACTGGATGAACAACCACCAGCATCATTCGTTTCTGCAATGGAGGAGTATGTTAAAGATGCCCCAAGATCATCATCAGTCCGTAGAGATTTGGTATGAACATCTATCCTAAGAGAGTATATAGTTTTTTGAGGACACCCAAATTGAATTTTGTTTGTTATTTCCAAAGTTCCATTTAACTTTCTAATAATTATTTCTGTTCTAAAAAAATATTAATTAATATTTGCTGTTTCTTGAACAAAAAACTGAGTCTGTTCCAAAGGTATCCTGCTCTGAATGCTAGTGACCTGCATGTTTGGTCATTTTTTAGGCAACAACCCCAATTTTGTGAAATTTCTCCAAAATTCCAAATTTTAGTTCAGTTTCTGTGGCTGGGCTTAATTGTTCCACACTCCATTGCACAAATCTAGGTAGTTTTTACTTGTCTGCAGTGAATCAATCTGAATCCACAGAAATCCCAAGAAATATCATGGGACCATGAAAGGGAAACATGAACAAATAACATGGTTGAATAAATCAGCACTGTGGAAGTCGAGAGAGTGAATACTGTGCTGGAGGAACTCTCCCTCGAACCTTTCCTCACTGACAGTTTCACTAGCGTTCATGATCATGGCAACTCCCCTAAAGTCATCATAAGAGAAAATATGATAGGAGGGGGGAGAGCCAATGTGGATAGGAAGTTGCCGAGGGATATCATAAAGAGAGGTAGTATGCAAGAACAAAGACCATGGATCCAAATCAAGCGGGAGAGCAATTTTCCTAGGGAAAAGGGTGTGCCAAAAGGCTTTCGTTGAATGGATGAGGACTTCCTAGATCTTACCAATTGAAGAAACCCTCCACATAGAATTTATTTCCAACCTCTTTCCTGGTCTCTGAAAGGAGTTAGAGCTTCTCAACATCACTTTCCTTGAGCAATTTTTCCAGTTTACTATGAAAGTATAAACCAAAAGACTAAAAGGGCCTTCCAAACCAACTCAACAACAACAACAACCTCAGGTCTTTGTACCTCACTTTTCATTTTATTCCACTGCCACTATTGAGCAAAGTAATGAAAGATTCCAAATTTGTATCCAACACATCTTAACTTACTACTATTTTCTTATTACACCTGTTTATGTCATATGAGTTTCATAATTACTTTTTTTTCCCCATCTCTTTTATATTTTCATATATATTTGGCTACATAACTGAACTCCTTACTCAATGGTGCTGAATCCAAACATATATCCACAGCTTTAAACGCTGGTAATCATGTTATCAATGCACAGATGAATCACTGATCAGAGAAAATCACTACACTCCATCTTCAAGAGGCCAAATGATATGATGTGTTTTTAACTTAACTCGTCCTCTAAGGTCAATCAAGCTTTTCTAAAAGATGGGGACAATGCTATAACTAAGAGCAGAAGAAGATCCACAGAGACACTGAGTACTAAGTGATTTGAAGTATATTAATATAGAAAATTTAAACTCCCTCATACTTCCTTTGCATTTGAAGATTATATATCTAAAGGCAATTCTGTGCATGGAATTGAAAAATTAGTTCAAGCAACTTGTCTCTGCCCAATTCAGGACTCCATGGAAAAGCACCAGCTTCCTTAACATCAATATCTGATAGAGTGATCTACTAGCTTCATAGTGTGTCAATCTTATTTTATATTTTGCTTTGTAAATTTGAGAATAAACAGAGCAAGTCACGATGGTTATATATTTTTGGAGTTTTCTCTCTTTCTTGTTCTTCAGGGATAATCTTGATGTCTTATTTTACCTACTACTGCTAACAGGACAGAACTTTAAGGAGTCAATAGTGATCCAAAAACTACCATGTTATCCACTGCCAATGGCCAAATTCACTTTGTGGTGGTGCCTCTAATGGCAACTGTAGCCTAGTGGACTAATTCAGATATACAGATACCATGAACCTTGCATAAATGAATCTTCTATTCATTCGGAGAACCTAAGACTAACATTTGGGCTAAACTTCTAGCTCTTAGCACAGGGATGAGGGAGTCTCTCAACCAAGGCATTAAGAAATTATTTTTGATGGTGATTTCAGGCCGTGGATAACTTGTAAAAACTTAGTTGTATGTTGTGGTTGGATCTAGTTTTAACAAATGTTTGGGAGTTTAAATTTTATGTTTGAGAAAGAATGCCAATCAAGTTGCGGATTGTCTATATGCTAAAAGAGCCTTTCATTGGTTCCCACCATTCACCTGACTTATTTTATATTGCTTTTCACTGTCTTATGTTTATTTCCCCATTGCCCTTGTTTGGATCTGCCTTGTCCCTCCTACCCTTCTCTGTCATGTGTTTTCTCCCCATTCTGTGGTACCCTGCTGTATGTCCATCATTATTCTCTAGAGCATCAATCTCGATGTTGAGGCCAGCCTTGGATGATTCTTCAAGCAGTCAAGGTGGTCCATTGTACAGCAGACAGTAGTTTTTGCTTGAACCACACTCAATGGATTCATTGATCAACAGGGTGGATCTGAATTGATACCCCTGGCCTTGATTAGGTGCTTTAAAAAAATATTGTCAGATGAGTGTATACCTGATACCATCAAACAAATTAGGAGTAAGTTTATATACAGCTTACCTATATTGTATAAGGTGTGTTAGCTACTATGAAGCATCATGTGTTTACAAACAGGTACCTATCTTTCCTAGGAATTAAACCTGTTAGATCTGTAATAAGACCACTGTAATTGAACTAGTGTTATCAGATGACCATATATATATATATATATATTTTTAAAAAATACAGAGAGCATCGCTATAGCGATGGCTTTCCGTGGAACTTTGCGACGTCTTTCCGTCGATATAGCGACGTCGGACCGTCGCAGGTATTGGGGTTTGTCTTTTTCATTTTAGGAAGGGCCGTCGCAATTGCAACGTATTCCCGTCGCTATAGAGACGGAATACCCATGGAAATATACACACAGCAAAATAGAACATCGTTGCTCTTGCCACGCAATTAACGGTTCGTCGCTATTGCCATGAAATTGTTTCCACGGGAAAAAAAGACTTAGACGTGGCAATTTCCATGCTTCTCCGTGGAAATTGCCATGTTTTGGCCGTGGAAAAATTGATCACTTGTACTAGTGTTTATATGGTATATACATATATTATTACTTATCAATAATTTTAGTTATATTTTTAATGGAACTTGAATGATTCTATGAGTTGTGGATTTAATTATTCTAGTGATTCCTAGAATTCCTAATCAATTCAAATGAGTATAATTAGCTAGTTTTGTGAGTTATTTAATGGAATGTATATGGGTGGAATGATACAAAAATATGAATGTATGTGACCCCTTCTATTATTTCCATGATATACAATATTCATATATTTCTCTTTATTTAGCATTTGGAAAATTAAATTGGGAACTAGGTACATTGGGGTGAAAGTTGATAACTAGTTGTGGATTGAAATATTTGTTTTCATAAAAACAAAATGATACAATCATGTTCTATATTTATAAAATTTATTGTTATGTAGGTGGATAATTATTAGGTGTGATCCTTTACTTATGGATTCATTTCATTTTGGTTCAGTTATTTAAATTCAATTCCTTGCGGAGAATGTTAACTAGTTTCATTGGAATTGATGGAATAGATCACCTTATGTGCAATTGGAATGATATGGAAATAAAAATTTAATTGATTTTAGGTTCATTATTAAATATAGTGTTAACAACTGTATGATTTCTTTTGGGTTTAATGACATAGTTACAATTTTATTTTGTGCAAGACTAGCTGCTTATATTGGAAAACTAGTTAACTTGTCTTGTGGAATCTCTTTCTTAATTATTGTGTTTAATTATTGTAATTTTGGTAATTAGGTATCATTTAAATGTAATTAAGATTTTATTAATACATTATGATTGATAATCGTGGTTATTTTTTAAACAATTGTATTTGTGATAAGTGTCGTCATTTGTGCACTAAGTGTCATTAAGTGTCGTAATTAACACCTTAATTGTTGTAGAGGAAAGTTTCATATGGCTAGGGTTTAATATGCCATCGACATACTGGGGTTGAAAGAGAGATGCAAATAGTTTTGCAAGTATATATAAACAAGATCAGAGATCAGAATGGTTCATACCTTAGCCAAAGAATAGCCACAAGAATACAAGGTGGATCTATGTCTTAGCAAAATGTCATATAAAATGTAACAAGGTCTTGCGCAGCTTGGGAAATAGAAAAATGACGATGCTACTGTCGACCCAAGGTCTTAAATCCAAACCACCCAACAGGTACGAATCTTAACCATGCAAATAAAGGAGTTGAAGTCGAACATGGAGGAAAGCATTTGATTATCGGTCAATAATGAGAACCATTAACAAATGCGAGGGAAACCACCATTAATGAAAATGGTCTCCAAGGTACCTAGTACATTATAACAAGTGTGAATAGAAGGACTTGAATTCAAACACTTGAATAATCCATCAAGTAGGAGACATTAAGGTATTGCGACTACCCAATAGCGAGGGAAATTGCCACTGATGACTGCAATCCCCAAGGTATTGTCATAAACTCTAAATCTCATTCCCAGAGAAAGATGTTTTGTAGTCAATAGGAAGAGATCCACTAGAAGGAAGGCATTAAGGAATCCTTCATCATCAAACATGAGGTAAGTCAAATACTAATTGGATCTAGAACTAGTACTGAATTTCATGAAAAGAACCACCGAATACATGATGTAATGAACCGATACCAGGGAATGGCTGACACAAAAGGTCAAGGAAAATGCAGAATGGCTGAAAAAGGTTTAATCCTTGAACAGTGAGCATGACACAAAAGTGACTTAGGTATCTTTTGACACAAAAGGAGAAAATGACACAAATCTATAATGTAGGAGACATTGACAGATTCACCATATAATTGGAAAATAAACCAACCGGAGGAGTAAGAAACTCTGAATCATGATAAGGTCAAAATACTAGGACCCAACTATTGATAGACTCAAAACTGGTGCTTTGTTCAAGGAAACAAGACTTGCTGCCATGATGTAAAATACATGTGAATGAAATTCCTTTCCCCTCTTTCTTGTAAAGGATTAACGAGTCCAAGAAAGAAAACACGGGACCTTCTTCATTTTTGGCAAGCTCGAAGAAGAGACAGAAGAATGCTTGTTAAAGCACTGATTCATGGATTTTACGCTCTTGAATTAGTGAATGCTCGATGGTGTTTTCATAGTTTAGAGAGTCTAAAAACTCCAAAGAAGACTCTAGGAGGGTCCTTTTTTGTCCAATTTAGTCTCATGAGGCCAGAAAAGTATAAAACAATCCACAAAAGAACTCTCTTAACTTCTGAAGAAGTAAGGCACACCTTTTTTGTACTTAGTCGGGGAAGTCTTAAAAAGGTTAAATCACCACCTACCCAACGTTCCTTCAAAATCAGCATATAGCCTAAGTTTAATGAGTGTGAAGGAAGGTAATATCACTCAGAAAGATCCATTTGATTATGAGATATGGGGCTTACAAAAGTAAACTCGATGCTTTGTTCTTTAAGGTTTAACAAGCATGACAAAGACATAAAGTACACTCAGAATATTTTTCATGTTTAGGTCCAGAGCACAAAAAAGAGAAAACTAAGATCATACCGGGCGCTCCTTTTTTGTAAGTTTAGTCCCTCAGGTCCAGAAAAGCGATAAACCTATGAGTGAGAATAATTTTCTCAATTATGAAGAAAAGAGAGTGTTCCTTTTTTGTATTATTACACATGGTATGAAAAAGCGATAACCTACCACCAATGTGGATTCCCATTCACATATTCTTGACGAGCCTGAATGGACACGTTTACTCGGAAGTCTAGTATATTTTGAGGAGTTAGACCTGGGCCTAAAGAAACTCCATATCTTTCCCATGAAATTTAACGAATCCAAAAAAGTCAACTCATGGCCTCCTTGTTGTTTTTAATGAGCTCGAAGGAGAGCATAAAGAATGCTCTAAATGCAAGGAGACGAGTGTCATATGCAGGAGAAACTAGTTCCAAGCACAAGGAACAAACCTATGCATAATGCAAGGAACATGAGCAGGATACCGACACTCAAGGAACGTCTCCTCAAGGAAAAATGTGTCAAGTTGCAAAGGCAAAATGATACAAGGCTGAGCGACGATGAGAACAAAGACAAGGGCTTATACAACCAGCTAAAAGCATGGAAGTCGGCATCAAGCTCAAGCATGAGTAGGATACATGCAAATGTGGTTACAAGTTGAACAACAATGCAAGGCAAGTAAAAAGTTGTGAATCCAACTAAAAATCCTGTCTCCAAGAAACAACAACATTAGAATCATATTCAGAAGAAAATATCTGATGCAGGTCACTTTGGTAGAAATACATGTGACTTTGCTGTCTTCTACAAAAGTTGTAGTCAAGGCATAATCAATGAAAGAGGAATCTATCGTGCCGAGGCTCGAGGATTTATAATTGATAATATCAACCTCAGAAGGAGATAAAAAATCAACAAGGGAGATAGAATCTGTAGGAACAAACTTAGTATCATTGGAGTTGAAAAATTCATAAGAAAAATCAAACTCGTCAGGATCACTTACTTGCTATTTGAAGGGAGAGTCCAAAAATTCAAAAAGACCAACATAAGAAGATTGATCCATGGGAAGATGAGGCTTACTAAGCAAATTAGGGTTAGACTTAGTCTCAACTGAACCAACATCTAAAAGAAGGTTATATTGTATCAAAGACTCTAAGAATACTTCATCCAAAGGAAGGAGATCATCCAAATTAGGACACATGTATAAACTTTCAAATGGATCGACAGAGTGGAGAGCAAGCTCCATAGTCTATATAGGATGAATCACCTGGTCAACTGCTGGGACCAAGTCCCGAGAAGGTAAGCATGAAAATCGAGGATGCTTCTTAGTAGCAATTAAACACAAAGGACATGAGGCCACATAGTTCACCCGTGGTGGGGTAGTGTCTATAGAAACAATGGGAATCAATAAAGGAAAGACTTGGTCTCTAGTTGGGTCAGGAGACAAATCAAGAAAATCCAACTGATTGATAGTTACAATTTCTTCGCCATGATTAATGTACATCACACGAAATAATTTTGACACCACAAATTGCATGGAATAGACATAATCAGGTCCGAGGAGCATATTGAAGTCCAAGGGGTCTTCTATCACCATGAATTCAACTAAGATGATATTCCCACCCAAAGTAACGGGTGTTTGAGAAAGAAATCCCAAGGCTATACTAGTTCTTCTATCAAATGCCAGTAACTGACTAGCAGTCGACACAAGGTTGGGAGATCCCACGCCTCGCCAAGCACGAGTAGAAAAGATACTAACTGCAGCTCCTTCATCAATAATACAATGAGAAATCATCTATTGTTCAACTTTGACCTTTATCTAGAAAGGTGCATCAGAAGGAAGGCGCGGCTCAACTAGGCTATCCCAATCAAAGGAAGCAATCCGAGAGCTTGGTGGGGGTTGATCCGAAGTGAGTTCAATGACCCCTTGTTCAGTAAGTTCTGAGCTGGAAGTGATTAAAATATGACTAGCAGACACATCACTCTCCAAAGGAAGAGTGGGATTTATCGACAATGAAATCGATTCAACCGCTTCGTGAAAGTCACTTTCTGAAGGGAGAGTGGGATTGAACAAATATTAAATTGGTTCAATCACATAAGGATCACTCTCCGAAAGAAGAGTGGGGTGAACCAAATATTGGGAAGGTTTGACAACTAGATCAAACAAAGGTTGAGTAGGTTGTTGAGAAACTACAATTTTTTCAGGAGAAGGAAATCCTTGAGTATTGGACCACACTCTTCGTACCTTTGCGATAGTAGGAAATTGGTGAGTAAGATGATCTCCCTTGCATAGCTTGCAAGGGAACTTAAGTTTGCACTTCGAACGACTAGTTTTCTCAATGGTGTCAACTTGAATAGCAATGGTTGACTATTTTCTCTGAGCATGACCTAAAGAGGCTAAGATTCCCCCCCTAGCATGACCACCAGAGGGTGGGTGACTGGGTCAAACCTGACTAAGAGAGGTTGGTTGTTGAAAAACTCCGGAATGTTCAAAACTGCGATGACCATGAAACCAAACTCTTTGTACCTCCACAATGGAAGCGCATTTATAAGTAAGGTGGTTTCCCTCACAAATATTACAAGGAAACTTGGGCTTGTGTTTGAACATTTAGTCTTTTCAACAGTGTCAACATGACTCGCAGTTGCTAATGGATTGTCTTCAGCATGAACCACAAAGGCTGAGAGACTGCCCCGATCATGACCTGCAGAGGCTGAGAGGCTAGGTACAACATGACTTACAGAGGTTGGATGGGAACCACCAACATGAACAACATAGGCTAAATGGTTAGGATCAACATGTTTTGTAGCAGTTGAGTGTGCGCCTCCATCATGAACTTCAGAGGATGGGTGGATGGATCCAACATGACTTGCAGAGGTTGGATGGGGAGGTTCAACTTGAACATCAGAGGTTGAATGGGTGCCCTCAGCATGAACTAAAGAGGCTAAGTGACTGGATCAAGCGTGACCTGGAAAGGTTGGAAGGATCCCACTAGCATGATCAACAGAGGCTGGATGGTGAATATCAACTTGAATTGTAGAGGTTGAGTGCTTATATCCAACATGACCTATAGACGTTGGATGGGTGCCCCTAGCATGAACCACAGAGGTTGGGTGGTGAGGTTCAACTTGACCTACAGAGGTTGAATGGCTGCCCCCTTGCTTATGTTCCTTCTTCCTATTCCTCCTTCTTTTACTCCTTTTAGACTGTCGGTTACTAGTATCAGTACTTTCACTGCATGAGGTAGAAGGAGGAGGAGAAGAAACTATAGGTGAAGGGGAAGCAGTGTTTTGATGCCCTTGATATAAGGATCTTACTTGATAAGCATCATGAGCATTCATGACAGTTGGAGTGGAAAACAACCACACCGGTAGCCCTAGGGTAAATCCAGGTAGATCCAGGGTGGCCATCAAAGGAACACCAACATTCCCTATGAGAGGAATAGTACAAGGAGTTCCTAGCATGGGGATCTATTGGTTGGTGTTCAAAGTAGTGTTAGCCATAGTTTCAAACAAGAAGACAAAGTTTGAGTTCAACAGGAAACCAAAAGTACAAATCACACACCTGAAGGCAAACTAAGTACAGACAAACCACACAACACTCACTGAAAAATTCCTAAATCCAAATAGACAAACATGTATAATATATTCCTTCTAGAATAAATATGATAGATAGTTACTTGGTTTCCCTGTAGATGTTCTTAGGCATAAGAAGAGGAATCACCCAACCGCCCTCCCACACCTTCTACCGGGGTTACCTTCCAAGCTCGTCCAAGGTCAACCAAAAATATCCTTCCAATGTACCTGTGTATGAACCCTAGATGTCAAAGAGACTAAAGGATGCCACAAATATACTAACAGTTTGGGGGGATAGTCACAATCCTGGTTCGTACGCATGGGCAAGGTAGCAAATCCCAAAACCATTTCAACATTGGAACTGCATGGGACCTAAAGGGTGGTATTGACAAAAGTCCCCAGATGCGGAAAAACCTTGACCTACTCTTTGGCAAGGAATTAGAGGGTTATTTCCTCATTCCAAGCCTCTGTGCGGCCTTGTGCTTAACTCTCGTTTGAGAGGATATTCCTAGATACAATCAACATAGAAGAGGGTTTACCTATTGATTGACCAACTACGTCTAAATTTGAACACTTGTGGAGAGTTGAAACTCCCTAATCCACAACTCTAGACTAATCTAGTTGGTGTAGGAGCCTATAAAATAAAACTTACTAATAATTTTTAAATTATATCGTTCATTTTAAAAGGTTGTTTTTAGTCAGAGGTGAATGTCATGAAACAATGTGGTGTTATGACTCAAAGTTGAAACAAAATGACTAAGAAAAGAGAAATGAAATGCAAAAAGGAAAAAAAAACTATTCTCTTTCTTTTTCAAATAGAAACTTGAAAGCCACAAAATAACAATTTCTTTTTATTATTTTTTTAAAACAATGATATGCCATGCAATCTAGACTAAAAACCTAATCTACATGCATATAATCAAAACATGTGTTTTTTTTTTATAAATGCAAAATAAAAACTACCTACAAAGCAAAGTATGCATATAACAAGAACAAAGCAAAAGTAACTCTGCTATACAACCACCAAACAAAATCTAGAATGCCCTAAAGTCAGTATAAAACCTACCTGGAAGGAAGGCTTGCATAAGAGACAAGTAAAATACTTAAGCAAGGTGAAGCTAACCAACAAAATAAGAAGGAAACAAACACCAACAAGCTTATGAAATCAGACAAAAAATCACTAACATAGGCTAACCAGAAACATAAGCCAAAAATCAAACCAAGCAAAGGGGGTGGGGGGAATGAGCAAAGAGAAAATCTAATGCTATAAAAAGACTTACCACATAGATAAATAACAACCAAAAGGGATGATACTAACTCCCTGTAGTCATGCACCTGCAGAGGACCCCAAAAGACCTACCAAACAACCCTCAAACAGAAGAAAAAAAACACAAAATGAGGAAAAAACATTGTTTAAGGGGAACACGTGAGTTTCCCTACTAAAATGTCGCGTATCATATGTGGGTTTACAGTATATAAGGTCACTTGTACAAACCATACATGCGACTGTTCAGTCTGAAACTCGCGTATGGGTGGAAAAAATCCCAAAAAAGGTCAAAAACTGCCTTAGGAAGGCAGGGGAAGTGTACTATAAGAGTGAGAAGGTGTTCCTAAGTGGAAAGAAGGACCCAAAACCAATGAAAAATAATGGAACATAGACAAAGAAATCCCAAATAGATAAGGTTCTCCCCAGCGGAGTCGCTAGTTCTGTTATAGAGAAAAGTTTCCTATGGATAGGGTTTAAGAGGCCATCAACATACTGGGGTTCAAAGAGAGATGCAAATGGTTCTGCAAGTATATATAAACAATATCAAAGATCAGAATGGTTCATGCCTTAGCCAAATTAAGGTTGATCCAAGAATCCCTTCAATCCTCTTCTTGCTCCTCTTGCTCTAAGAAACCTGCAAACCGAATTATACCTTCCTCAAACCTATATGAACACATATAAAGAAATGATTTAATCAAATAAACGTGAAATAATTATCTGACTAACATAATCATATGATCTTAAACAAATATTCAATCACACATTAAAAAATAATTTGGGAAGAAGAAGGACATCACATCTTTATTAATCTTGAAAACAAGTACAAATATACCTTCTCTTCAAGTTGGGAACTTCACGAAACCTTGATTTGGTTTTGTTGCTTCTCTTCTCCAAGGAACTCATCATCCAACCTATGCAACCCAAGGGGATGATCACTAGGGAAAAGGTAGGGGGAAAGAGAGTCCCAATTTCTCCAGCATGACAATGCAAAAGTTCAAGTCCCCTCTCATGGACCTTCTCCCTCTCTTATATAGTGTTATCAAGAGTTAAGGGCGAGGATAGGATCAATTACAACTAAAGGAGTCAGTTACATAATTATCCTTTAAGAACACTTATCCTTTAGAAGTGGTTATCATCTCTTGTATGGATTGTATTCAAGGGTTGATGATGTTTTATTTTGTTAAGAAACCTTCCTAGTACTTGGATCAATCGTTAGAATGATTATTGTATTTATTTTAATTTATTGGTAATTAAATTGTTTTTCTCGAAATTAAATCTCAAAAAATGAAATTAAATATTTGTTTGAATAATCCATTGTGATAAAATTGTCTAATTATCCTTAAAAAGATAATGATATTTCCATGAGACCCTTTGATATATCTTGGGTACATTACACCATTGTATGTCCCATTGTTTGGAAACCCTTTGGTGGTGAGAAAGTGTGTAAGGATGCTACTATCATGAACCCATTTATGAGGGATTTTGTTGGACCAGAAAATACCCATAAACGCAAAGACTATGTGGTTGAATGTGTTAATTTTTGTGGTGTTGCAATTAATGCTACTAGTTAAATATCATAGAGGAATTATTTTTTTTGATTTGTTAATGAATTCATGAGATAATGTTGTGAGTTTAGAAATCTTACAATAGGAATAACAATGAAATCAAGGGCCGTGACAACCAAGTATAGTGAACATGGGCACACCTTTTATGATTGGTGTTCATTCCTTTATAGAAATAGTGGAGCTATAACATCTTTCATGGTAACAAGAACATGGTATATTTAAATCGAGTATTCTGGGTATGTTGGTGATAAACGAAATTCCAATGCATCCTTAATAGAAGTTCAATTTTGAATGTGAGCACTTAATATAGTCAATGAATTCACCCTTGGGAGAAGAAGGGATAACGTTCACCTGTAAGTATCAATTCTCTTTAAAATATATCATGTGAATACCATGATGGTTTGAGATGTGATTGATAAAAATTCTAATCATTATTGATTTTATTCTAGGCGATTTTTGGATGAGTCTCTTGCCAAAATTGATGTTGTGGTAGATGCGGGAAAGTAGTTGGGTTATTTTCCAGTTTCTTGTTATGGGACATAGTTTTTTTTCCATTAAATTGTTGGAGGACTTGGTTGAATTTTCATTGAATGTGACAAAAAAATTTGGAATTCAATATATGTGTGATTATCAATTAAGTAAATACATGGGGATGAATGGTCGACCTTGGCAGAGATGATGGAACATGTAAGCAGTTTCATTAGATAAATACTTATACATTTTGATATTTATGATTATAGATAATATTCAAGTCTCATAGCCCCATCAAAAGAGATGTGACATTTCCTATATACTTTGGGTTTTTTTGACCAAAAATAAAGGAACAAAGAGTTGTACTTTGACGAAATAGAGATTGATAGTGTTGAAGCCAAGATTTCATTTTTATAAATACTATAGAATCCTTTAAGATAACCATTAAAAAAATTATAACTTCATATACCTCTTTGTTTTAGATACAAGAAATAAATTAGATTGGTGTATTAGGTTCTTGGAAGTTTAAAAGAGATGCAACAATATGGTTTCCATAAAAATATAAAAAAGACACATAATTAAGTGTGATTTCAGTGAATATAGAATGTGGGATATGGATCTAACTACAATGCGGGGTAAATTTCGTCAGATCGATCAAGGTGAACTCGTCCTCACTTCCTCCCAATCCCCTTGGATCTTGATAGGTCATTGTTGCAGAGGAAAACTAATTTAGAAAGTGAGTGGCATGGAGGGGGAACTCACAATTTTAAAAGGGTATTTTTCACTTTCTCTCAGTTTCCTTGGATATTGATAGGTGATTGCTGTAGAGGAAAAATGATTTGGAAAGTGAGAAAGTAGGAGGGAAAACTCGCAATTTTAAAAGATCGATTTTTAAATGGAAATTTAGTACGAGAATCACATTTGCAATGTTATGTGTGCCACTTTGTAGTGTAACATAGAGTGATTTTTTCACAACATCCTCCCACAAATCTATTGTTAATTCAAATATGAAAAAAAGGTCCTTTTTTCATTCTAAAAAATCATAATTTTATTAAAATAATTAAAGTTACATGCACTAAATGCTACACATCATTCACAAAAACCTTTCCCAAGTCATAAAAAAAGGACATAAAAATTTCCAAAAAGTATAATCAACAAAGGATAATTGAACCTATTCACCATACATTTAAAAAGAATGTAAAAACATTTAAGTCTTGAGACCTATATTCATGAAATGGTTACATAATACAAAAGTCTCAAAAATGCGAGTTATATGATTCTTCACCAAAAGTTGTTTAAAGAAATATATAAGGTGATATCCAAAAACATGAATTATGAAAGAATATGTCTTTTGTTAAAAGAAAGTTTCATGTTTAATTTCATTGCAAATACCATTTTGATCCTTGAGGATGATCCAAACTCCATGGTTTAAATGAAGTCCCTCCTTTGATAAATTATCTACCACCTAATTCCTTTCTCTAAAGATATGGATACAAGAAATAGAAGTGAAACCAACTTGTATACCTCAAATCTCATCAAATAGTGGATAAAGTGTGGATTTCCTTAACATATATTCATTACTATGATGTTTGATCAGAAGAAGAGAGTCATCAAGATCTATATATGTGATTGGTCAGATTGTATTTCCAAAGTAAGTAATATGTCTTGATCCATAAGATTTCGAAAATTATATGTCTGAGCCTATAATGACTTTGAATTATAGGGTATGTGAGTGATCCAAAAGGATATTAAAAAGACAAAAAATCAAAACCATCAACTCTCAACAAAATGGGTATCATGTCTAGGAGCTCATCGAGAAAAGGAATCACATTAAATGGTATATGGATGAAGAAGACATCAACATATAAAGTTTTGGCAAAACAATGTTTTTTTGTGTGCAACATAGAAAAAAGGATGCCATGTGGCACCACTGGAAGGGTGACATGTGGCAACATAATAGGTTGACAGGTGGACCATTCTACGATTGACATGTGGAATCTACATGGAAGAGTTTAACACATATGACATGCACGATGTCCAACCAGGATCTGTCACGTGGCAACCCAATTGGCCACATCATTGTTTTATTCACCAAAACGGTTGAAGGTATACAAGGAGGATTGGACTTGTGACTTCCTATACAACATCCTGGTTCCTTAACCATTACGCCACCACTATATGTCTTTCCATATCTTGGTGTGACTTCTATTTAAGCTTGATAAAAGTATTGATTGGCAGAAAAATATATTGAGGGCACTATTTTATTGAACTGTGTATGGGTTTTAACACCAGTTGGAATCCCTATTATTATCAATGGTTTCAATGTATTCCCACCAAAAGGGGGATCGTATGGGTTTGACCCCTGGTCTCGCTCCAAACAAACATAACCACTTGCTGATATGTCAAGTGGGTGGCCTTAGCAATTCTTCCTAGCTTTTATTATTAGGACCAATACATTTCATTGCAAAAGGGGGATCCAAACTGCCCATGGGCATGCTTTTTGAGGTGTACGACCTACAATTAATGTAGAGAGTTGTCTATTATGCATGAGTTTTGAGGATGCATAGATCCCAATGGGGGTCCTGAAGTGAAGGTGGTAGAAGCATATCGAGTTTACATTTTTGTGATTTTTTTAGTTGAGTTCATTGGTGCAGTCATAATTTGGATCTATCAGCAAAAAATTCAGGGACAACCAAAATTGAGGTATTGCCATGTATTTATGGATTTAGCCCCTTTCTGAAAATTTCAAGATGGAGAACATATGTTGCATATTTTGGTGTCCTCTGAAGGATGCAACAAGGCATCGAGATCTAAACATTGCAAAAAATTCATTGTTTGAGCCTTGGACACAAACTAAGATAGTGCGGTGTTGAAAGAGGCCATTTGAACACTTCGTCCTAAAGAAGTCATGTTTACAATCAAAATTCTTAGAATGTGGAGACAATTGTAATGATGAAGGAAATGCTTGATTCTAAGCAACAAACCCAAATATGACATCTGCCATTGATTGTGAGGGATTCCATTTTATGTCACATAATTGTGAGAGATCATCCCTTGTCAGAGCAGATAATTTCTTTGAGGGAGAGGCATTGCCACATGTTCATGAGAATCTAGATTTTGTATCTTTAGAGGAGATCCTCTCTTTGAAGGAGAGACATTTCCACATGTTTGTGAGAATCTAGACTTTGTATCTTTAGAGGAGATCATCTCTTTGAAGGAGAGAAATTGCCACATGATTGTGAGAGATCAACACTTTCCAATGGATATTGTCTCTTTGTAGGAGAGACATAGCCACACGCTTATGAGAATCACATCTTTTCACATGAGAGAATATCTTTGATATTTCCACTTTTTGTGGGAAATCTACTGCCACATGATGATGTGGGAATTAAACCCTTTGTAAAGGAGAGCATATTTGAAGAAGAGAATGAACCTACTACATACTTGAGAGGATCCTAGATACATAGTCAAGGATTTGGTGAGCTCTGTTATAAATTTAGTTTTCACATTGTCTCATGTTTTCTTACGCATGTTTCCACAATTATGTTCATTAAATGCAATGAGTGATGATGCATGAGACTAACAACTCATTCATAAAGTTTAATATTCCAATTGGATTCAGGGCTTAAATGCAATAGGGTTCAATTAAAACGGTCCTAAAACTGATCCTCTTGTTAAGTGATCTTAGAATCAGATCAAGTTGATATCAAGGTCACCCGAGATCATATCATTGAGTCAAATTAAAATGTATTCCCATACCCCTTCAATCAAAGGGTAAATTTGAGATGCATCATAAAATTAGGGCCAAGATCCTTGATGGATCCCAACATTAGGTAAGAAAACTAACCTAAATTCCTTCTTTAGCAGTCATTCAGGACCCAAGGAGGAGGCACTATAACACCAAGATGATGAACAATGTGTATGCTCTGGTTAGAATTATAGAAATATTTCAATTGATCTTTTAGATGTTTTATTCTTCCTTTTTTCTAACTCAAATGCATAATTAATACTAATGATTGAGTGCCAGCAGTACCTTCTTGACACAGGTTTTGGAACCAATACATTTTTGGCACCTCGAAGATACCAAGCTTAGATGGAATAGGGGAGCACAGATAGTTCACTCTCATATCTAGTTTTGACATGAACAAAGAGATCCCAATGTAAATCCAAATCCCATCTATCGCAAGGTACATGAAGCTAATGATTAAAACATTATCAGTTTTTGATAAACATCTTCAACAACGAGAACATATCTGACGAATTCAACACTACTCAAAGATTTATCATGTGCAAGAGCACATGGATGCAATTTAATCACATCCAAGTGACCTTCCAAGTGCAGCACATCCATGCCAAATATACAAGATAACGTGGATGCCATATAAGCACATCCATGCCAAAGTGACCTTCCAAGTGCAGCACATTCAACATGAATGGAATGAAGAAAATTCAGATGAATGAGATATTAGAAAATATAAAAAAATACAATTTTGTATTTAAGATAGAAAGAAGTGGCTAACAAGCTAGTAATTGGTTGTTATGAACCTCATTTTTATTATTACAATTTGAAGAAACCAAGTATGTTATGTTGAAAAAGCTTTTGCCTTTTATCGAGTAATATTTGTGTTCATGTGTCACCGTGGATCTGTAGGTGATCAAAGAGACTAATGTGTTAAAATATATTTATTGTTTCATGTATGTTTTCATAGAATAAATAGCGTAGGGTTCCTACAAGTTGTAGCAATTTCCATTATTTCAATAGGACATAGGGTTAATAAATGATTGATGTATCACAAAGTTAGCATAAATGGCTTCTTTTTGTTTCAGCGATTTGAAGTTAAATTATTTATTTTATTTTACATGATATTTTGTTATAAGGATTAGGTAAAGAAGAGTCTATCATTTGTATGTTGATGCTAGGGTAGATTAGGAATTCCTTCTAAAGGTTTGTTGAAAACTAGGTGAAGAGATTCTTAAAACTTGTCTATAAAAACAATTGATAAAATATAAGTTTTTGGTTGAATAATGAAGATTCATGTTTCTTGCAACTCCTATATTTTAGATTGAAATTCTCTTTTATTTTTACATGTATTTCTTTAGATTAATTGAGTTGAAAGTTAATACTACTAGGCATCGTCAATTTCTCTTTGTATTTCCATATATTGTGCAGAACCCTCATAAGTTTCTATGAATCCCTCGGTTTGACAATTAAAGTAAAAGGTTTATAAACATCACTCTTGATGATATGTTGTCTTAATGATATAAATGATTAATGATGATTGATTAAGCCCATCACTCCTCTTTGGTTATTGCAAAATATAAAATAAGTCATTAAGATCTTTGGTTATTGAATTAAGTTCTACAAAGGATTTCACTTGGAATTAAGTGTGTTTTAATAAACTAATTTATATTATGAATGTTGTAGAATTTATTAATTTTGCATTGGAGAAAATGATATCTTTTGTTGTTTCAATGCATGTGTGAATTTGATTATAGTTGCAATTTATTGTTTCCCTTCCATCTCAAGAATAAAGACTAGTGGAATAGTAAGCTAGGTATTTATGTCATTTCCTCCTTCATCAACTTATTAACCTTATATACTTTTAGATTTTCCTTTGGGAAAGAGAACACATTATCACATTTTAGTTGTTAATGTATATACTAAACATTCTACACCAACAACCCAAAGCTCCTATAAAATGGAGGTTTTTGCGAAAGCTCCTATAAAATGAGATCAACTATCTATTATAGCGAAGGTCTCTAGTGTAAGTGAGCAGGAAGAGGTTTTAGCGAATGTTTTTGTACAATTATTTTATACATTTTAAATGCACTCGTGATCCTTCACTATATGCACATCGATGCGCCTAGAAAGAAATGCACCAATGCCAAAAATATGTGTTCAATGTGGAGGAAAATAAGTGTTTATATTTAAGCCTAAAAAAAATGGTGCATTAGATACATACATATGCACCAATGCATACAAAAACTTAACAAACTATTATTAGCTAAAAAAACCTTCCCTTAGAAAACAATATATGTTTTAAAAGAAAATATAGCATCTAATACGGTGTGTTCTATATACCGAACACAACAATATGTTTATTATATTAGAGCTATAATGGACAAAATGTTTTTTTTTATATTAATGAATTCCTCAATGGTTCATTTCGTTGTTTAAAATGCATCGGTGTGTTTCTAACTAAAGGGCACCAAAGAAGGGTGAAATTAAAACAATTGTTGGGTGGATTTTTTAAATATATTTTTTATATTCTTTAACAATGCGTTTATATTTCCCTGGATGCGAGTGACAGTGAAGCAGCAAATCGGTGCACCATGCCTTGGTCTATGCACCCCCCCACATGGAAATCAACATGTGATTGGCACATCCATCAACTCCGCCATTCCTCCCTCTCGTCATTCTTCTCGCGTGGGGGAAGATCACCATGTCATCTTGTCCTCATCCTAATCTTTCATGGCGATGCAGAGGTATTCAATGTGAGTTGGTACAGGGTTTGGTTAGGCAGAGGATATCTTCGCCATGGATTATTGCTTCATTGTCTTTGCTAGGTTTGGCTCTACTCTGTGTAAATTCGGGTTTGTTGCGCGTTTGGAAGACTGGTCTCCACCTCAAGGTGTTGTGCTTATGATTTTGTTGGGAAATTCTCACAGGTCATCCTCTTTGCATCTCAGTGCTCTGCTCGCAGGTCTCAGTGACCACCTCGCTCTCCTTCTCCTTCTGCTAAGATTTTGTCTGCCAACTATGTCCAGACAACAAGGAACACCTCCTTGTGCTAGCTCAAGTAGGGGAAAATCCCAGCGCGGGTTTAGCCTCAAAGTTACAGAGGGATATGAAAACCACATCTCCCTACAGGTCCACATCCTTGTGGAAGATTGGGAAGGGAGGGTCCTCAACCAATGGCTAACTTCTAAGCAGGGAAGAAGCCAAGTTAACCATTACTGGATTGTAAAAAATATGATGTGAAGTCTCATGGAAGACATGCTAAGAAATTGGTCGGATGCATGCAATACTATTCTGGATATGAAAGCTAAAATGGTGGAAGTGGACACTCAGCTTACAGCACTGGACAACACTTTTTCTTGGAAAGGCATGGTTGTTAATGTTGGGAATGATGGTGTCAGGGATGGTGGAAGTGGGATTGTGACAGGGGTTATATTGCAGGACGCCAGCACGATTCCGGATCCATAGGAATGTCCTTTCCCCATCCCTTCAATCGTGGAGCCATTGTTCAAATGTCTAAAGAACATGGACTACCAAAAGTCGGAGTAACACTAGAAACAGCCTCAAACTACGCCATAGGTTTCCACCAACACAACCAACCCAACATAGGAGGGAGGATGGGGATGCCCCATCATCGAGGAAAACCCCCCATCTTGAAGCATGCTCAGATCATCTGTAGGAACAAACTGTCGTTTCAGTTGTTTTTTCCATAATTGTCTAGCTTGGTTATGTCTTTTTTTACTTTTTAAAATGAACCTTGTAACTATGTCTATGTATGATATGATGTCCAAAACTAAGTACTCTGCTAGTTCTACTATCCTGAACAATTGCAGCTCTGTTTTTCTCACAAGCACCTATGTTTTTGAGAGGCTTGGGTGGTGGCTTCACCACCCGAGACCTCTTCTAGTCAAGGTTCATTTTGTATATTTTGTTTTCATAATCTAAAATAACTATGCAGCATTACAAAAAAAACAATGCGTTTATATCTATAAAATGCACCAGTGCATCTAATACTTTAAAGCACCACATTAGGTTAAAATAAAAAAACTTGGCAGAATTTTTAAAATAATTATAAAGTTAAAAATGAACAAAAATAGATTATTACTGAGTTTTTGCACTCGATCCCTATGTTTAGTTCATCCATTTTAGTATATGGGAAACAAATATATGCGTTGTATTTCTCTGACTTGGTTAGCAACTCAATTGCTGGGACTGATCATTAGCATATTTTATTTTAACTGATTACGACAAGGAATTATTCTACTTTTCAGTAGTCTAAATTATTTCCTGTCAATGTCACATTTCCTCCTCTTCTCTTCATATAATGCGACCCATGGATGTGTTGCATACGTATTGTAAGAGATGAATTTATTGATGGCATCAATTTCTGAATTCTCTATTGTATTCAAGAAATCAAATCGAAATATAGTACGCATGATATTAAGTATAGATTATGAAATTCATTGTGAATAGTTACTATGTATAAATGTGACAAAAAATAAGTGCCTTACTCTTTATCATGGGACTTTCTTTCGTTTGTTTGGAGTACCTACCCTACCCTTTTGTCCTCATTTTTTTCATCATCCCAAATCATTGTGTCTAGTGTCTGGTCTATTTTCTTGATTTTCTCATTGGAATAATAGAACAAACATATACTATGTATTGTTCTGCCATAGACCCCTCATGTTTTCCCTTTGTCAAACAAATCCATTCAATTTTTTCATGTACCTCTCTAAAAATAACATCCAATGAAAAGATACCACCTAGACTAATTCAACCTCATCAACTAGGTGAATTAGAAGATGGACCTACAAGTCCATGAATCTCATTAGAAGTCCTTTTTCAAACATATAAACAATCTTAGCTATTTCTTGACACCACCATGGAGCTAGCCATGTCAATCTTCTTTGATGTGATACATTGAACAAATGCAAATAGTTTAGATATGGCATGCCATATGTCCTCGAAAAATTCAAGATTGACACACCCACTCTCGAGCAAAGGATAACGAAACTACAAATTGAACACATAAATATTTAATTGTGTTTTAACTTGCGAGGTAAAAGATATACAAAAACAATTTGACATACATACCCTTAGAGGGTTTATATGGTCCTGTGATTTCAAACTCACAAGTTCTCATTATAGTGAAGCAACTCCACAGATTGTACCCATATAAATAAGGCACCTTCACACCCAATATAACTTTATTTTCCAAAGAAAGATCATCTTTCTTCAAAACCAATAGGACATCACCTTCTTTAAATAACTAAGAGCGGTCAACACCTCTATCTTCTTGTCTTTGACAATTATTATTTTTAGTATTTGAAGAAATAATGTTAACTTACTTGAACTGGACATTAACTTACTTGAAGTGAGTGTTAACTAACTTGAACTGAATGTTAAATATATTGAATTGAATGTTAACTAAAATCAATCGTTAACTGACTGTTGATCACTTAGCTGACAAGCTAACTTACGTGTCATTAGTGCTTCACTCTTAGTTCCATCTATGCACACTTTATATTATTAACTTTTGCATGGATCTCTTTATTTGATTGATGCATGCTAATTGATGAACATTAAGCTCTTATTTACTTAATTTATTGCATTCATTAATAGTTCAAATAATTCTTTGACTAAGGCATTAATTGAGGCATTCTTATTACTAAAGCTTTATAACATGATTTCACTTAGACATTTGCATGGGCAATGTGAATTATCTTTCTTTATGCTTTGTCTCATTATCATTAAATAATTAGTGCATGGTCCATATGTTTATTGGTTATCCATCTTATCATATCATACTGATGATCATATATATTACCTTGGGCCATATAGTCATATCCTAAAGTAATTCACTCTAGGGGTAGCTAATCCGTAAAGGATACTTATAGCACTCAATGACCATGACTAGAAATATATCCGAATAGTATAACCACCTCAACAAATGGAGGTCCATAATATTGATACAACTTAAATTCATCTCCACAATTGGATATCCATTCTCATAGGGTACCTTCTATGAGTACTTGACTTGGTATTACTCACAAGTCCAGTCTTGATATTACTCACAAGATTTACAATACAACATCACTACCTCAATAATATGAGGATACACATGAATTGATCTGACTCATAAGTCTAACTTGATATTACTCACAAGTCCAGAGAATGACTCCTGATGATGTACAATCAACACTCCCTCTCAACAAGGGATACATTCTATGCTTTAGTAGGAATTTCTTGCCATACCGAGCTTATCTCAAAAGTATCTCAACTTCATCACTAACAACGACTTACACATTTTCAATATGTTCATTAGTATCTATGTACTGAAATTTTACTTTACATAAACATGACTTTAGTGAAGTAAAACTTCATCTCCATGTGTTCTATCATAACAAATAAGGTTTTTTCATTTTTAGAAAGATTGACTATTAACACCTAACAACTGCAGGCTCAAGTATTTCACCCTAGTAGGTAGCATCCCAAGATCCACTACCCCTCAGAAGGTAGTACTATCCAAAAAACACCTTTTCTTTTGTAGTACTCTCTGACATACACCTTGCTTCTATAGTACTAGCCACAATTCACATAGCTAATTCCAAGCTATGCAATAGGTCTACTATGTACAAAATACAATAAATATCCTATTCTAATGTACCTCAAAGGTACTCAAACATATGCTTATCCACAAGCATAAAAGTACAATAGGACTTCTAGGTACTTTAAGAGACCAACCATCTACTTATTCAAAGTAGCATCATCGAGATCTGATCAAGAATGCAGTTTCTCTAAACTAGAAACTATGGATTTAATATCCATCTTAAACAACACATTAAATGTGTAATTATCACGCAGGAATAAAATCTTATCTTTTCTTTGAATTTTCAACATTTTTTGACTTCAAGAATCTTCTACCATCTGAAGAAGCTCAACGAGATTTCCATTGTTTGTGATGTTATTTAAGGACTGGTCACTTTCATAGTGATTTCATATCACAGTACCCCACATAGCCAATTGAATGGCTATCTAACCTCTCCAATAGGTTTAAATGTTCTTTGATGGTTCAGACTATAAATCTTCTTGAGTATCCAATAGTTTCTGAGACTTTGACCATGCCTCTACTCATGTGGATTTTCTCCATAATATATCACAACCCATGGCTTCCTGAGTCATGTACCATGACTAACTAGTTTGGGAATTTTTAACTGCTGCTACTTGTGAAGATAAAACAATTCTCTCTCTTCAATTAGATGCATATTTTTTTATTTTTTTATTACACCAAGCTTGTTCTGGACAGAGTCTTAGTAATATGTTGGAAATTATTCTCATCCATGGATATGTACAGTAGTTAAACAACTCCTTTCACACCATGTCTTAGATATAAATGACTAGGAACCTTGTAAATCTTTATTGCCTTACAATATGCTCTATCTAGAGAAACATCTTTGATGTGATCTTTCTCGATCACTAAACTAGTCAGAATCCATATGTTTGTGAAACTTACTTTCCCTGATCCAGACATGTTTGAATCCACATACACATGTACAAAGTAGCTTAACACAATGCATGCTTTGTTCTACATGTCTATGTATTGGCTGTAAGGCATATAATTGATCCTAGGAATTTTATAAATATATCTAACATCTATGAGATCCTACAAATTTGAATAAGAATAAGATTTGTCTTTATGTGTGTGATCATGGATTTATAATCCATTGTTCTGGAAATCTTTTAGGAATTCTACCGAAGATTTCCTCAACATAAGACAATCTTCTCTAAATATTGTTACAACTTTAAACTTTAAGAATCATCAAATATTCTTACATATATATTCCTTTTGAATATGAGTACCATACCTACATAGCATAAGGTTAATTTAACCAGTTCCATTGGTTTTTCCAAGAGCTAACAAATCTAGCTTCTCTCTCTCAACATCTAGGATGTGAGAATCATAAATTTGAGTCTTCCATAATAGAGACTCATACTCCTCTATATCTAGCATGCATTTGAATATAATTAATATAAATAAATTACTTTTAGGAGTCCTTATCTCATTGCAGCATGTCTTGTGCTTGCTTATTAATGTTGTAGATTTGATTTCTGAACTTCAATGCTTTCTCCACTTCTCATCCTTTGAAGTCAGTGTCGTTCGACTATTTTGAGGAACCAATTAAGTCAATAGATGTTGAGGGTTGAAATCTGTAACAGATATCAAAAGGACTCTTTCGTATAGAGCTCTGTTGAGCATGATTTTAGTTGTGTTGCATGTATGGAAGGTTGGCATCCTATGTTCAAAGATGCTTGTGATTGTACATGCAAGGCAATTGTATGACTAAGCGGTTTACAACTTATGCCTATCTGTGTATCTACGGATGGAAGGTTTTCGACAAAGAAATTCTCGTGTCAAGCTATTTCCATAGATTTTTCCAAAAGGTGTTGATAAATCTAGCATCTCTGTTGAAAATAATGGTCATCGGGAGGCCATAATGTTTCCACACATGTTAAAAGAAGAGCTAAGTAGTATATTGTGTTTTCGTAGTCTTCTTACATGGTATGAGTATAGACATATTGGAAAAAATTTCGACTACTGCTAATATCACGTCATGTTGATGTTTAGTACTAGGATATCCCATCAAGTAGTCCATAGAAATAGATTCCCATGGTTGACTAGGAACTAGAAGGGGTGTGTAAAGTCCTTGTCATTGATTCAGCAGTTTAGTAATGGCACAAACTACACATGATCGAATGTACTTGTTGACGTAAGATTAAAGTGAAGGCCAGTAGAAATAATTTTGGAGGATAACAAGTTTTTTTGTGACTCCAAAATGTCCTACAGTATTGCTGTAGTGTGCATCCCAAATGAGCTTCTGTTGGTGCTCACTGGTTAGTACACAAAGCTGTCCAAGATTGTGTAGAAAGGTGTCCTTCAGGAAGTAGTCGTTAGTAGACAACGTGTCGGTATGAAGCTGTCAATAAATTGTAGGGAAATCGCAGTATATCGAATACAATTGTGGCCAAGTAGTGGTGTCGTAACCTTGCATACTCATCACTGCATCCAGTAGAGTAATGGGTGGTATGATGATAAAATTAGTTGTGGCATTGGATTTTTCTGATCCCATACTGAAGCAACACCCTCAAGTGCTCTTCCTATCGATGGCACTGCCTACCCAATATGAATCAACATAACCTTCTAGGCTAATATTCTGATTTGCCTCATACTTGAGCCCATAATTAATTGTACCCTTCAGGTAACTCACTGCATGCTTTGCAACCATCAGGTGAACATATCTCATTGTGTTCACAACAAAGAAAATATCTGGTCTCATATTCATTAGGTACATCAAGGAACAAATCATCTGCCGATACATCATGGCAACAACTGAATATGATGAAGTGTCACTCAAAAGCTTTAGGTTTGATGCCATATGTGTGGTCATGGCCTTACAGTCCATCATCCCTTGTACCCGGGAGATTCCATCTGCATTCTGTCACACCTCCATGCCTAGAAAGTAGTGCATCATACCCAATTCCTTCATCTCAAACTCGGTAGCAAGTCTCCTTCTTGCAAAGTTAATGAGTTCCTCTTTTCTTCCTCCTTCAACCTTGAAGCAAAGGTTGGAATCTGCTTTACTCTCAGTAAATACTAGAGCCATTAGTAAGCTGTCATGATCCTGTCATACCATGTCGAACCTCAGGATATTCTGCAGTCACTCCCTCTGAAGTGGAGCATCATTCTCCATCTGTCTTTCATACTCTATGCACTGAAACATTCTCTATCGGAATGATAAGTAGCTTCCTCTGCTACTAATATTCTATGTATCCATCTAGGGTCTCTGGATACCAAGATCCTCTATATTGAACTTTTTTTTCAAAATTTCTTCTCGCACCCATCTATGAGATTGTCATCCTCTATAGGCTTTCATCTTCAAACTTGTAGAAAAGGTTAATATCTTCATCAAGCTCATCATGTATGTGTTATCCCATGGGTGTCTTCTGAGTTCATACAAGGCCTTATTTAATTTGCACACATGATTCTACTTGTCATGTGTCTTAACTTCTAATGGCTGCAAATGTCTCTTCGTAGTTTATGCCTTCTTTCCATGAGAAGCCTCATGCTATGAATCTTGCCTTGTATCCCATGATGTTTCCATATACTGCATGATGGAACTACGAACTTCTCTTCAGGACTCGATACTGCATCCTAGACATCATTCTTCTTGAACTGGTATACTCCTTCCCTTTCTTCTTAACTAATTCTTGGAAGGTTCTTCATCAATGATTTCGCTCAACAGTGTTACATAACTGCATTGTTTCTTATATCTCTTCTTTGAAAGTATCGTCATATTATTCTTCATCTTGGATTATTTCTAGAACTATTGTCACTTGTTCTTTGGAACAAGTCTCATCCTTCTTTTCTTGTAGGTGATTGTACGCCATCTTTCCTACAAGTCAAATGCATTAGTTGTATAGTTAGAAACATTTAATAAGGCATATTCATAATGGAAAATTCTTATGCATAAATATATGATCATGTAACTATTTTATCCAATACAACATTCATCCATATCTCATGGAAAATTTTCTAGATGCCTTCCATCTCTTCCAAGATAACATTGAGATTGTGCACTAATCCAATATGTTAGCAAAGAGGTTTCATTCTAGATAAGTAGAAATGGAGAGTTGTATAGAACCATGAGCTACTTACCCATCACATGCATATTAGTAGTATACTATCATTAATGAAAACATTCTATCATGCATAATACATCAATTGAATATAAACAAATGCATAACAAAACAATATCATGAAATGACAATGGAATACTTATCTTTATTTGTTTTGAGCCTTCAACTTCATCATATTATTCATTCATCATTTCTTATCCAAATAATAAGATGGATAAAAGGTTCTTCAAGAGTTGAGTTCTTCATATTCCTCATCGCTTGAGGGATCTTCTTTGGATGGTAAGATCTTGATCTTTAGTTGCTCCCATCTTATTTTCTCTTATTATGAGTTGAGCTTCTTCTTGTGTGTACTCTTCCCAGAGTCTGCTAAAAGTAATCACATCCTTCTAGCACACATTCCTCGAATGAATGAATCCCATGATCCTGGGAGGCCATTCAAGGTGGTTATCACAACTTCTGCATTCTCCACTTCTTCTTCTATCGCTTCAAGTTGTTCTTTGATTTGAGAGACCCTTGTAAAGCATGACTGTATGGTCTTTGCATTCTGGATATTCACATTCTTCAAGTGGGTTCTTAAGGTCATCTTCTTATTTATGTTCTTCCCTTCAAATAGATTGGTCAAGGAATCAAACATCTCTTTCAGTGTATTTAGGGAAGACACTTGTGGTACAAGTTGATCTGTGATTGAATCAACAATGATATTCTTGGCCTTGACCAAGTTCTTCTTGTGTAAGGCTTTTAGCCTCATCTCCCTCTGGAACTGGAACCTCTCTACTTATGTAGGTGTCCAATTAATTTCCTTCAAGAACAAGTGAGATCCTATACTTCCATGCTTGGAAGTTTTCAGCCTCACCAAGGTTGTCATCAATCTGGTGTGATTATTCATCTTGAAATGAGAACCTCAACTATAAATAGAAAAATATTAGATCTTACTGATTTGAGGTGTGCGTCCTGGTTCCAAAGTTCACTTCTAGGGTTTGTTAGAGAAACCATAATTTTCAAAACTTGGAATATTTTAGATATGATTGGATAGAAATATATACCTCTTCAAGGAAAGATTTCCAATGTACTCCTTTTCTTAAAACAGTGGAGGGAAGCTCCCGGAATAGGAAGCCCTAGTTTACCAATTTCTTCTGCAGAAATGCCTGATACGGTTTCTGAGTTATATACAAGCGTAATACTCCTCTATGTCTGAAATTTTGTACAGAGGTATCCTAGTATATCCTTGTTCCAACACCATAGGTTTTATCAGAATTTTCTTCCCCAATTGGGACTTATGAGCGTTTTCCCAGGGTGACCTGTTTTAGGACTGTTCAACATAAGGAAGTTGTACGGACTTCCATGTGTCACTGTTTCATCTTCCAGGTCTGCAACTTTTACCAAAGAAATTAAATTCTGTTCCCTTTCTAGAAAATCTTCATAAATTTCATTTGGACCTTCGTAGCCTAATATATAGCAATTATCCCCAGGTGTCCTGTTTGGGAAGGAATCCTAGGAGAGGCTGGAACCCTAAATTGGAGGAATCATATCTCCTAGAATATAGCCAATATGAGGCTGAAAATTGGATACAGTGTACATCAGGAATTTATCTTAGACTTGTGAAATTTTTGGCCCCTGAAACTTCTTCAATCCAAAGATATAGAAAATTTACCAAAACGTATCAGTTTCCGTATTTTAGGGTTTTTCATGCCTAAGGTCAAACTAGGGTTTGACTTTCCTGGAGTTTCACCCATCCAAAAATCTCGACTCAGGCCTCTAAACTTATATTTTTATGAGGAGAGAAATCCTATGTTGGGTTCACTCAAAAATTCCTCTTCTGTAAGAAACCCTCATTTCCCGCACCAAAAATTGAAGATGCCCAGAATCAAATTTCGCTTCGACAGAAAAATGTGTCCTTCAATGGAGAGTTATCCTAGCCTTATTTTACTGATGGATTGTGGAGAGAGACCCAAAAAGTAAGAATCCCTAGCTTCTGAAGCTGCACAATGTCTTCTTCTTAGGTTAGCTCTGATACCATGTTAGATTTTTATCATTTAAGCAATATGATCTTAGGATTTTATCTGAGAGAATAACATGCACAACAATAAACACAAGAGAAAAGAGACACAAAGAATTTTCCTCAGGGAAACCATAAAGGAGAAAACCCCGCAACTTCCTCAGAGATAGAATGAGCAACAATGGCAGCAGTAAAACCCAAAAACATAAAGATGATCTCCAACAGCTTGTTCTCTCTCTCTCTCACTTGAGGGAGATTCTCCTCTCTCACTCATGCGCCCCAATGAGTGAGTGTGTGTGTGTTATAAATAGAGAGAATCACTCTCTATTTATATTCTTTCGTTCACATAATGATCACTTCAACATGTCGACCCCACTTAACAATTACTTACTAGGGCCGACATCTCTAGGAGAGTCTAATAACCCTAGTGCCCCACAACTGTGGGGAATTTGCCCTCCGATCAATAAGGAGGGTTAACCTTGACACAAATGTGGGGACTATTGCCCCGACTTACAATGAAGGGTTAACCTCAATGACTTTACATGACTTTTTTACTTATTGAATTTCCCGATCGGAACATCGGGGCATGACATGACTCAATTAAGTTATAGATACTTCTTGGAATAAACATCGGGGTATAATACATAAGATATACAAGTGAATACATTCCAAAGTTACAAATACATCAACATCCACTTCTTATACTGCTATTCAAGATACTTGTGCTAGTAGAACTCCTTTTGGACATATTCAAAAAATTTTACCCATGTGTTTATGGGTTCGTCTTCTTTTTCCATCATTGTCGATAGATTATCCCACCAGTAGTGTACAAAGGATGACATTTTTAAGGATGCAATGGTGATATTTTCTGCTTCAGAGAGTTGATTCACCGAGTAGTAAGATTCAACTTGTTACACCCAATTGTAGACGTATTCTGTGTCAATATTTCCTTCAAGCTTCAGTATGTCCATATTCTTTTGCACTTTGAAGGGGTTGATTTTATCAGAGTGAGGTCATGTTGAGGATTCCCTGGAGTTCAAAGTGACTCACATGAGAATCTATTTGAACTGGGTGAACATTTCGGTTTGTTGGTGAGCCAGATCTTTTTCTATGAGTTGATCTATTTCACTAGTTGCATGTCTATTTTTTTCTTGTTCGGCCATCTTTTCCGAAGTTGAAAGAAGTGTCTTCTTGTGTTGCTGAGTTTGCGAGTGTGTCTGAATAGGAATAAGTTAAATATATTCTATGGAAGTGCTTATGTAACTTAACCTCTGAACTATACCTTGCTTTGATACCAATGATCTAGGTCATGCCGAGGTGAATGCTGGGGAAAATAGTCAACTGAATGAGTAGAGTACTATTATGGAAGAAGAATATAAGAAGAACCAACAAAGCAGGAAATACACTAGGTCACCAAGAAGTATGCGCACAGACAATATGCAAGAATTCGAACCAATTTATTACTTCTTCTCCATGAAAGATGGAAGAATCAGAATTATGTATATTACATTAGTGTACATTCTTATATAGGATACTGAGACACTTGGACTACTCGTTACATTCAGTTACAAAAGGATTTATAACAATTCAGAAGTTCAACCATCGCAAACGACTGGAATGCAGAGCAATCGTCGATATTGACAAGGCAGGTTGGTATGCTATATGTCGAGGTGGAACTGTCGAGGCGAACCTGTCGAAGAGAACATGTCAAGGAAGACCTATCAAGGTGAACCTGTTGAAGTGAACATGTTGAGGCGGACCTGTCAAGGAGAACTTGTCGAGGTAGTCAAAGTAGTCGAAGTGCTAGACTTTATCGAAGATTGACAACTTGCCAACTGTTGGTTGCATCATTTTTACTCCGATGATGATGAGTATTTTCCTATATTATCCATGACTTATTTCAACTTTGGTACTCCTCATGAGTTTGATCTTATTGATTATAGGTCCTCAGGCCTTGGCACTATAGATTCTCCACCAATAAACTTTGCATTACTTATGTCTTTTGTTGAATATAGAGAAGTTGAAGATATTTCTACCAACGTGACCTATACAAGATATTTCTTTTTATATTTTTTGGATATAATATTTGGTATTTTAGTTTCTTGGATACATGATTTTCATTTGGATTCATGGTTACTTATAGATCATTTTCAACATATTTCTCGATCTAGTAAGGTATATTAAAAAACTTGCATATAGGTTTAGGCCTCCCTTATGCTATGATGCACTTGAACCTTTTTCCACTAGAATTCACCCTAGGATTGAACATATTCGATATTGGTATGTTAACCATCTTTGTATGAATTTTACACTAGTCTGGTAGCAGATCCTACCTAAAATGGGCTATTGTAGTCAGCACCCATTTTTCATTTTGGTTCCCATGCTAAGTTTTTCTCATTGGCATGGGAGCCTTTTGAGATTTAACATGACTTTGAGAATAATTCTCATGCATTTATTTCTCATATATCTATGACCATTCCCTACAAGTATCCCATTTTTGTGTTTAGTTTGTAACTACACCTGCATAGACCCTACTTGTGCTTATGATCCTAATGTCGACTTTCATACCTTTATCTTGATATATAAGCAATCATCTCTTATCTCATTTTATCTAAGCCTTGTATCATTTTCCCTTTTCAACTTCACACATTTTACCTAGAGGAGACACACCCTGAGTTTCCTTATCTTGCTCATGTTCCTTGCACTAGACATAGGTTTGTTCCTTGCACTTGGAACTAGTTTTTATTTCCCCTGAAACACATTTAATCCCTTTATAATGATTCTTCCATCCTTCCTTTGAGCTCGTAAAAAACATAAGGAGGCCTCGAGTTGAATTTTCTGGGTTTGTTAATCCTTTACAGGAATGACATATATGGAGTCTCCTTTAAGCTCTTTTTTTACTCCCTAAACATGAAAATATTGTCGAGCATGCTTTTTTATTTCACGCTCGTTAAAGGATGTGAATGAACGTCTATATAGTATTAGTTTAACCCTTTTTAGAACGATTTGACTAGTTATGAAAAATTAATAATCTAGTCAACCTTGGTTAGAAGAGTTCTCCTCTATATTATTTTAATATTTTTTAGACATAGGATACTAAATTTATGAAAAAGAACAACCCTGGAGTCTTCTTTAAGTTTTGTAGACTCCCTAAAACTGAAAACACTATAGAGCATTAACTACTTTGAGTTCAACAAAAATCCATGGGATAAACTTATCAATCAGTCTTCTATCTTTTCTTCGAACTCATTAGACAATTAATAAGGATTCAAGTTTATTTTTCAAGATCGTTAAACTTCTACAAAAAAATACCTTATTGAGCATACATCTTTCTCTTTTTTGAGCTTGTTTAAAATGAAGGTACTTAAGAGGAGAAAAGGGAAGGAAAATATATCAAATATATCTCAATATAATTTCATCAAATCAAAATTGTCCTTGAACAAAAAACCAATTTTGAGTCTCTCAACAGTTGGATTATAGAATTTGACCTTAGGATTTGGTCGTAGAGTTTAGTGCTCCTTCGATTGGTTACTTGATGTATTCAATAAAATTTGATTCATTCACGAGATCTAAAAACCATGAAAACACATGAGAGTGGAAAAATATCTATCTTTTATTCATTCTCCATCCTAATTATTACAATTAAGGTTCAACCGCTTATAACTACTATCTGATATTTTTGAAAATTGCTAATTTAGGAAATTCTTGCATGACTCTAAAAAAGATCACTACATAAGAGATAACTATAGATAAATTAGTTTTCAACTCACTTTTCTAATTAGGTGCATAAACTAAGAGATAACTAATAACTACAATTTTTAAAAATCCCGCAAGGACATTGAAACCCAAATTTAAGGCCTTATATGAAGGAATTTGGCCATGAAAAAGTGTCAAAAAAACTTTGATTAGAAGGATCTGATTCGCCACTGTAGTGAACACTTCAAAACATAACTTCCTATTAAATTTGAGCCCAAAAGGATAACTGATTCAAAATTTATGACCCTCATAAATCCTTGCATCATTCTTATATATGTGTGTGTGTGTGTTTCCTTTTTTTTTCCAGTCTTCTTTAATACCTGCATCATCTCCTCTGGTTAAAAATAACACATCTCCTATAAGTTACTATCTTCAAATTACTTCCACTTAATGACATCTAGATTCAACAAGTTCCCCTATGTAATCCATGTATTCTCTGTTAGTTCTAATCCTTCCCAATGGACCAGTTATCAGTTGTATTGACCTTTGTAACACACCTCAAAAATCGTAATTAAAAAAAATTATATAATTCTTGACAAGGAGTAATTTATATAATTCTTAACAAGCAATTTTAATCATGTGTTAAGTTAATGAGGCTTGTGTAAGTTATTAATATCATTTCTCTTAAATTCCAAGTTTCACCAACTGTGGTAACAATAAGGTCCATTTGTTGTATTCAACTACACCCGAAGGTGATGTTTTACGGTTCCTTGTTTTTGTTTTCATTAGTTTTACTAGGGCTTCAATAGCCCTAAGGGTTGGGAGACTATACCATAGTCTTGATCCCACCCTTTAATTTAATAAGGTTTGAATTAATGGTTAGAGGCCATGGACCTTACCATAACCTAAGCGCATGGTGTAAAATGTAAGGACTTTAGTCCTAAGGAGAGAAGGTATAAGGTTTTAAAGTGAATAAAGGATATGGTCTTGACCATAGTGTACAATGTTAAAACAACATGACCCTTCATTGGTTTGGAATGCAATGGTTTATAAGTTATAATATAAGGTTCTGAACATATTCCATTTGAACATGATTTTGACATGGTCTACGCCATGGTTTGCAAATATAATTTATGTAGTTTGTTGGGTATCATGTTATATGATTATATTTTATTGGTTTGATGGTTAAACCGAAGATTCTATCTTTGATTGATAATTTTGATTGTAATGATTTTGGGCGATGATTGTGGTAGCCATGAGTTAATATGTTGAAAAGTTTCATACCTTGGTTGACTTGGAAGATTAATGTTTTGTCTTGGTTGCGAGTTGACAGTGCAACCATGCCCTACATGCTTGCTCATGAGTAAATCTCAGCCTTCCATCTATATGGTGAGATGGAAACGGTTTCTAAGGGTTTTTAATATGTCATTTTGATTTTCTAAATCTTTCATTAGTTTGTATTTGGTCATTTGGTCTGTAATTTGCAAGAGTCGAAGCTCTGTTATGTCAATGGTGATTTATTTAGGGTTTTTGGTGTAAAGGTTTGCCACGGTGTTAATGGAATTGTTCCCGTTTTCTTTCCAAGGCGTTCTTGTGATTCCATGGCTTTCACGGTTTCCTGTAGTATATTACTTGCGCCTCAAACAAACCCGCCAACATTTCAACTATGCAAGCTTCCTTTGTTAACAGGTAAGAGTTTTAATAACTAAACTTTGTAATTTTTATTTGGTAAACTCATTTGTTGTAAGGAATTTTACTAATATTACATTGTTTTGGTTACAGATAGAGGAGGGATAAGGGCAACCCCAGAGGAGCTGACCCTTGGCCCTCTCTACAACTCGCCCAAGGTAAATATATGAAGGATTTATAGATACTTGTTTAGAGTTTTCTTTCAATTATTTACCTTAGTTCTCACTGTAGCATAATCATTTTGCAGGTGGAGAGAACTGGAGAGGAAGGAGACAGGGTCACCTCCTCCTAGGCCTACTTTTTATAATGCCCAGGTAAAAAACAAACCCTAACTCAGTTTTTTTCTTTCCCTACAGTTTTTTAAAACATTGCAACCGTCATAGCTTATGATTCATATGGTTTTGATGCAAGTGTATAACACCTAATCTTAAAGATCCATAAGAGGAGAGGAAGCTCCATATTTGTAAAATATAAGTGTTTTGTACTTTGTTCAACCACCATGGGGTTTACATCTTTTTTACAAAGGGAATCGGGATTTCACAACCTCTCTGTTTCGAATAGGATTTAAATGCACTAGGTTTAAATCTTTATTGGTTGCGTGATAATGTGGGTGCCATCGCGGATGGTCTTACCTCGACATTGTTGGTTCTATTATTTTAGTTTATTCGTGGTTCTAAAACAAAGTGAAATCCATCGTAGATGGACGTATAGCCACACCATGTATGTGTACATTGTGTTGGTTTAACAGATTACTTGTTTAATTCAATGGGACGACCCTTAGGGTTTCTCTTGTGAAAATACTCTGTGGTTATTATTTTGTTTATAGGATTCCATCCTTAGATGGTATTATGACCATTCATATGTTTTGATAAAAACGTTTTATAATTAAAACTCAGTGTAATGCCCCATTTTGACTAAACATACTTATCAGTTAGACACACTTGGACACTTATTTTGTTTGTTTTCTTTTGAACTCATCTCGACTGAGTGAGTTATATTTACGACATGATGGAACAAAATTATGATGTCACTATGTTTATTATGAAACTATAATTATAAGGTTACTATGATTATGATGTCATCATGATTATTATGTTAATATATTTATGTGGTTACGATGGTGTGATTATCATGGGATTCCTTTATTTTACAAGGACAATATAAGAAATGTGAAATATATGATGCAGTATGTGGATGTCATCTTATGATGTGTTTTATCAAATTATTACATGTCACATGCATGTGTGATGAACTAAAATGGTTATGTAAAAAGAAATGATGATGATGTGGATCAATTGGTGATCGAGTGAAATTTTTTTTTATACATGTGTATTTTGTAAAATACTAACCCACATGACATAGGGGATAAGTGATAGCTGGGTACTGAACATGATGTGTGGATTAGTACTTACTTCTGAAATATTTTTTTTTACCAAACTAATGATACGATGACACAATCCGATAATATTGATAGCAGCACATGATGGTTTTTCTATAGGGTATAGACCCAATATGTTGAGAGGGATGGATGTATGTTACACCCTATGTTTCTATGATACCTAAGGTCATGGGAGGGCCATGCTGAGACACATTTCCCAAGTTATTCTGATGGCGACAGTCGTATTCCTTCTAGGAGATTCTAGGTCCGTTGTTCAGCCCACGCTATCGCTCTCAGGTTATTCAGTGGTCACGTCGGTGAATCCGACATACACTTTTATACTAATAGAGGAAGGATAGGGAGGATGTGGACGTAAGTTAGGATGAGAGGATGTGTTATTTAGTACAGTTGAGGGTTGGGTTTTCTTTAACACGGATTTTGATAATAGTAGGTACACTACCCTGTACTTGATTGATTAAACTAGAAAGACAAATAATGATATGAAATATTACAAGGTTAAATGATAAAATAACTAATGATGTTTTAATAATGTTATGTTATATGTATACTTGTTTTGTTGCATGAAGGATTAGTAGTAGTAGTTAGTAGTTATGAGTTGATGTAATATTATAGTACATGTCCAACCTGTGCATATGCTAGCCACGCATACACAGTTTGCACATGTACATTGGTATCATTATACGAATATTGGACATGTTAAATAATCGTATGAGTTGTTGTGAAATTAACTAGGCAATGATTCAATACAGATAATGCATGTTTTAGTTATTAAGCATATGTGACCATTTTAAGATGTAATTGATTAAGTATCATCAATTAGAATTGTTATAAGGAAATTTTCGTGAATAAACACAAATATCATTCCATATCCGTCAATAGAATTATATTGTTTAATTGTAATCATGATTGTGTAAAACCCTTGTGGGTACTTTGTTTATAAATACATGAATATTGTGTTGGTACTAGGGAACTTGTCAGTTAAAAAAAAATTATTATCATCTATTAATCATTAATTATTATTATTATTACTATTATTATTTAATGTTAATAATGGTGAAATTGTTATTCACTATAAACCATAATGGATCAACCAAATCATTATATCAATTATTGAATTAAGTTGAATTAAGTGATTGATTAATAAGACATCGAAGCATTTCATGAAAAGTTAAAAGGGGATATTTTAAATATTAAATTGAACCAATAAGATAAGGTAGGCTAACATTAAAATAATATTTATCACTAATTTACTATGGTGTAAGAAAACCGATTCAGGATAGGATAAGACATTTAAGTCACCCACCACTACAAACCTAAAAGCTCAACAATAATTATTATTTAACTTGTATTTTAAATACGATAAATAAGTCAAGTAATTATTATCTTATTAATAAGAATAGAAATTCAAATTAAGACCAAAAAAACCGATTAGGATAGAATAAGACATTTAAGTCACCCACCACTACAAACCCAAAAGGTCAACAATAATTATTATTTAATTTGTATTATAAATGAATAAGACAAGTAATCATTATCTTGCTTTAAAATAACAATAGAAAGTCAAATTTAGAAAAAAAATACTTAAATGATTAAGACAAAAAAAACTTAAAATAAGACAAGTAATTACTATCTTGCATTAAAATAGCAATAGAAAGTCAAATTAAGACAAAAAAAACTTAAATGATTAAGAAAAAAAAACTAAAATGGGTAATTAACCATTTGACTGCCCAAAAGAGTGGGAAGTTCTAGAGCTAATATTATAATTTTTTCTTCCTTGGTTAGTGTAATTGAATTTATGGTTTAAAATCCCCCCAAAAGATAGAGGGCTAAGGCGGTGGAGTAATCCGGAAGATAATTAAGGTGGGAAGCGGTATATAAGGAAGAGTTTGGGTATTATGGAGGGCATGGGTTTTTCTTGGGAGGAGAGGATGTTAGTTAGTATGAATTTGAAAGGAGGGATTCCAAGGAGGGGGTACAAATCGAGGCTTGGAGGAGGGGGACAACTCCAAGGAAGAGGTGGAAAATTCAAAGGAACTTAGCTGTGAAAATGGTGCTATTGATCCATGGAAACGGGAAGACTTATGAATAATTTTACTAAGGAAAGTTTCTCTCAGGACTATTGTATTGTGGACTCAGGGGCTAGGAAACCCGTCGGTTTCCTGGGGCCAGCAGGATCAACGCTAGATGACAAGGTGGTTCATTTGTTTTGGTAGCCAAGGCGTGGATGCACAAGACTATAGGAGCAAGGAGACTATCTTCAACTTGAATAATTCCAGGTATTCTTCTATGATTATATTTGGTTTCTGTAATTAATTGTTAATAATTATGCAAGAAGGTAAATTTGTAGAGGAAATAGAAGAAGTAGATAAATTGCATTAGATAAATTAACCATTTGACTGCCAAAGAGAGTGGGAATTTCTAGATCTAATATTATAATTATTTCTTCCTTGGTTAGTGTAATTGAATTTATGGCTTAAAATCCCAAAAAAAGATAGAGGGCTAAGGCGGTGGAGTAAGTCGGAAGATAATGAAGGTGGTAAACAGTATATAAGAAAGAGTTTGGGTATTATGGAGGGAATGGGTTTTTATTGGGGGGGGGAGGATGTTAATTAGTATGACCTTGAAAGGAGGGATTCCGAGGAAGAGGTACAACTTGAGGCTTGGAGGAGGGGGACAACTCTAAGGAAGAGGTGGGAAATTCAAAGGGACTTAGCTGTGAAAATGGTGCTATTGATCCATGGAAATGGGAAGACTTATGGATAATTTCAGTAAGGATAGTTGCTCTTGGGATTATCGTATTGTGGGCTAGGGGCCTAGGAAACCTGTCAATTTCCTCGGGCTAGCATGATCAATGCCGGTCAGCAGGGTGGTTCATCTATTTTGGTAGCCAAATCTTGGATGCGCAAGACTATGGGAAAAAGGAGACTATCTGCAACTTGCATAATTTGAGGTATTCTTCTATGATTATATTTGTTTTCTATAATTAATTGTTAACAATGATTAAAGAAGGTAAATTTTTAGAGGAAATAGAAGAAGTAGATAAATTGAAATAGATAAATGGCTTAACTAATATACTCTATTAGAATTTTCATGTGAAATTTGAAAACTGATTATTGTTAAATCCTAGAAATCATTATGCTGCCACCTACGTAAATAATAAGAAAAACGATAGAAATAAATAAATAAATAAATTTTATTTTCCTTGGAAATTACTAAACAACTCGAGATGAGCTCAGCCTCAATGACTTTCCCAGAAAGCAGTGCATTACAGGTGGTATTAGAGTCAAGGCTCTAACACTTGGACCTTAGGGCCTCTTCAAAAAATTAGCATATAACTAAACTTACAATTTGAGGACAAAATATTTACACTAAAATTCTTATGTAGGAGCTGAAAACCTACCTGTAAAAAGCACAAAGAGAAACAAATTAGTTTGCATCATATGCCAAAGGAATTCTTCAACAATTTCAATATAATGCTCAATTATAGTAATAACGTAAAGACACCTTCAATTAAATTTCATAATAACTCTTGTAAGGAACTTCAAGAAATATCACAACTGAGTGCCTTTGGGTTTTGATATTCTAATTTTGGCACATTCAATGATGCACTAAATTTATTACACTAAGCATAAACTCGAACAATATATTTACTATTAACATATGATAATCTGCCAAATACTAAAATACCCAATAAATTGCTGCCAATTTCAAATCCTATGATTGTGGCTCAAGGCTCTGCTAGCACTCGATTTTTATTTTAGGTTATGTATGGTATGTATAAAGACTAGAGTCCAGGTGGTCCATATCTCTATTCTGTTTTGGTTTGTTTGAATGTTATAATAGGTTCTAGTGTTGTTGAAACAATGCTAGTCCTTTTGTTGATCAAATATTTTGAATATCTCAAATTGTGTATATTGTACAAGGTGATTCTCCCTTTAGAATGCCCACCTTACAAACATCCCTAAATTTGATGATCCAGCCAAGTCAACCACTAAAAATAAAAAGTAATTAGGAGTTGTTCCTCTATCATTGAGTAACAGAGTCTTTCAACCCTTCCGATCAGTTCTTAGATTGATGACTCTCCATTTTCTTTGGCCAATAGTTGCAAATATATACTATGTAAAGCTAGCAATGCTACTTATCAGAGTTCAATTTTTCAAAGGTTCTATTGTGAACTAGCTGCAACGTTTCCAGAGTAGTCTTTGAGAACAACTTGGTGAGGCAATAAAATTAGTGAACTTGAACTCAATAAAACTTTGGGACTTGAATCAATGAATAAAGAAGAAAAACGAAAAAGAGACAGGGAGAAAATATTACTTATTATAATATGAAAGCTTACAAAATCCAAATAGTGATATTTTCATTAATAGCTAGCTTCAAACTTTGAAGGAAAAGAGATGATAGTCCATACAACAAAATGCATTTTTGATGATTTCATTCTTTTATGCTACTGTCATTTTTTTCCCTACTGAACCCATGGAATTATTATCTTATTAATAAGAATAGAAATTCAAATTAAGACAAAAAAAACCGATTCGAATAGAATAAGACATTTAAGTCACCCACCACTACAAACCCGAAAGGTCAACAATAATTATTATTTAATTTGTATTATAAATGAATAAGACAAGTAATTATTATCTTTCTTTAAAATAACAATAGAACGCCAAATTAAGAAAAAAAATTAAATGATTAAGACAAAAAAATATTAAAATAAGACAAGTAATTATTATCTTGCATTAAAATAACAGTAGAAAGTCAAATTAAGACAAAAAAAACTTAAATGAGTAATTAACCATTTGACTTCCCAAGAGAGTGGGAAGTTCTAGAGCTAATATATTTTTTTTTATTCCTTGGTTAATGTAATTGAATTTATGGTTTAAAATCCCAAAAAAATATAGAGGGCTAAGGCGATGGAGTAAGTCAAAAGATAATGAAGGTGGGAAGAGGTATATAAGGAAGACTTTGGGTATTATGGAGGGCACGGGTGTTTATCGGGAGGAGAGGATGTTAGTTAGTATGAACTTGAAAGGAGGGATTCCGAGGAGGGGGTACAACTCGAGGCTTGGAGGAGGGGGACAACTCCAAGGAAGAGGTGGGAAATTCAAAGGGAATTAGTTGTGAAAACAATGCTATTGATCCATGGAAATGGGAAGACTTATGGAGAATTTCACTAAGGAAAGTTTCTCTCGGGACTATCGTATTGTGGGATCGGGGACTAGGAAACCCTCGGTTTCCTAGGGCCATCAGGATCAATGCTGGTCGAAAAGGTGGTTGATCTATTTTGGTAGCCAAGGCTTGGATGCGCAAGACTACCAGAGCAAGGAGACTATCTTCAAATTGCATAACTCCAGATATTCTTCTGTGATTATATTTGGTTTCTATAATTAATTGTTAATAATTATACAAGAAGGTAAACTTGCAGAGGAAATAGAATAAGTAGATAAATTGCAATAGATAAATTAACCATTTGACTGCCCAAGAGAGTGGGAAGTTCTAGAGCTAATATTATAATTATTTTTTCCTTGGTTAGTGTAATTGAATTTATGGCTTAAAATCCCCAAAAAAGATAGAGGGCTAAGGCGGTGGAGTAAGCTGGAAGATAATGAGGGTGGGAAGCGATATATAAGAAAATTTTTGGGCATTATGGAGGGCATGGGTTTTTATCGGGGGGCGAGGATGTTAGTTAGTATGACCTTGAAAGGAGGGATTTCGAGGAGGGGGTACAAATCGAGGCTTGGAGGAGGGGGACAAATCCAACGAAGAGGTGGGAAATTCAAAGGGACTTAGATGTGAAAATGGTGCTATTGATCCATGGAGATGGGAAGAATTATGGATAATTTCACTAAGAAAATTTTCTCTCAGGATTATCATATTGTGGGCTTGGGGGCTAGGAAACCCATTGGTTTCCTAGGTCCAGCATGATCAATGCTGGTCGACAAGGTGGTTCATCTATTTTGGTATCCAAAGCTTGGATGTGCAAGACTACGGGAGTAAGGAGACTATCTTCAACTTGCATAATTCCATATATTCTTCTGTAATTATATTTGGTTTCTGTAATTAATTGTTATTAATTATGCAAGAAGGTAAATTTGCAGAGGAAATAGAAGAAGTAGATAAATTCAAATAGATAAATGACTTGACAAATATAATCTATTAGAATTTTCATGTGAAATTTGAAATTTGATTATTGTTAACTACTAGAAATCATTATGCTGCCACCTAAGTAAACAATAAGAAAAACGATAGAAACAACAAATAAAATAAACATAGTTGAGTGGATGAAAATTATAAACCCAATGCCTTTCCCAGAAAGCAGTGCATTACAAGTGGTATTAGAGCGAGGGCTCTAACACTTGGACCTTAGGGCCTCTTCAAAAAATTAGCATATAACTAAAATTACAATTTTAGGAGAAAAGCGTGACACTAAAATTCTTACTTAGCAACCGAAAACCTACCTGCAAAAAGCACAAAGAAAAACAATTTTTTTTTCATCATATGCCAAAGGCATATTCAACAATTTCAATCTAATGCTCAATTATAGTAATAACGTAAAGAAACCTTCAATCAAATTTCATAGCAACTCTTGTAAAGAACTTCAAGAAATATCACAACAGAGTGCCTTTGGGTTTTGATATTCTAATTTTGGCACATTCGGTGACGCACTAAATTTATTCCACTAAACATAAAATCAAACAATATATTTAATATTAAGATATTATAATCTCCCAAATACCAAAATACCCAAAAAATTGCTTCCAATTTCAAACCCTATGGGTATGGTATGTCTAAAGACTAGAGTCTGGGTGTTCCATATCTCTGTTCTTTTTTGTGTTGTTTTAATGTTAGAATAGGTTCTAGTGTGTTGAAATAACGCTAGTCCTTTTGTTGATCAAATATTTTTAATATCTCAAATTGTGTATACTGTACTAGGTGACTCTACCTTTAGAAGGCCCACCTTACAAACATCCCTAAATTTGATGATCCAGCCAAGTCAACCACTAAAAATAAAAAGTAATTAAGAGTTGTGCCTCTATCATTGTGTAACAGAGTATTTCAACCCTTCCAATCAGTTCTTAGATGGATAACTCTCCGTTTTCTTTGGCCAATAGTTACAAATATATACTTGTAAAGCTAGCAATGCTACTTTTCAGATTTGGATTTTTCAAAGGTTCTATTGTGAACTAGATGCAACATTTCCAGAGTAGTCTAGGAGAACAACTTGGTGAGGCATTAAAAATAGTTAACTTGAACTCAAGAAAACTTTGGGACTTTAATCAATGAATAAAAAAGAAAAAAGAAAAAGATATGGGGAGATAATATTAGTTGTTATAATATGAATGCTTACAAAATCCAAATAGTGATTTTTTCATTAATAACTAGTTTCAAACTTTAAAGGAAAAGAGATGATAGTACATACAACAAAATGCATTTTTGATGATTTAACTCTTGTCTGTCATTTTTTTTGCTTGTACTGAACCCATGGAATTATTATCTTATTAATAAGAATAGATATTCAAATTAAGACAAAAAAAAACCGATTTTGATAGAATAAGACATTTAAATCACCCACCACTACAAACCCAAAAGGTAAACAATAATTATTATTTAATTTGTATTATAAATGAATAAGACAAGTGAATATTATCTTGCTTTAAAATAACAATAGAAAGTCAAATTAAGACAAAAAAAACTTCAATGATTAAGACAAAAAAAGCTTAAAATAAGACAAGTAATTATTATCTTACATTAAAATAACAATAGAAAGTCAAATTAAGACAAAAAAAAACTTAAATGATTAAGACATAAAAACATTAAATGAGTAATTAACCATTTGACTACCCAAGAGAGTGGGAAGTTCTAGAGCTAATATTATAATTTTTTCTTCCTTCGTAAGTGTAATTGAATTTATGGTTTAAAATCCCCAGAAAAGATAGAGGGCTAAGGTGGTGGAGTAACCCAGAAGATAATGAAGGTGGGAAGTGGTATATAAGGAAGAGTTTGGGTATTATGGAGGGCATGGGTTTTTATTGGGAGGAGAGGATGTTAGTTAGTATGACCTTGAAAGGAGAGATTCCAAAGAGGGGGTAAAACTCGAGGCTTGGAGGAGGGGGACAATTCCAAGGAAGAGGTGGGAAATTCAAAGGGACTTAGATGTCAAAACGGTGCTATTGATCCATGGAAATTGGAAGAATTATGGAGAATTTCACTAAGGAAAGTTGCTCTGGGTCCTATCGTATTATGGGCTCGGGGGCTAAGAAACCCGTCGGTTTCCTAGGGCTAGCAGGATCAACGCTGGTTGACAAGGTGGTTCATCTGTTTTTGTAGCCAAGGCTTGGATGCACAAGACTACGGGAGCAAGGAGACTATCTTCAACTTGTATAATTCCAAGTATTCTTCTATGATTATATTTGGTTTCTATAATTAATTGTTAATAATTATGCAAAAAGGTAAATTTGCAGAGGAAATAGAAGAAGTAGATAAATTGAAATAGATAAATTAACCATTTGATTGCCCAAGAGTGTGGGAAGTTCTAGAGATAATATTATAATTATTTCTTCCTTGGTTAGTATAATTGAATTTATGGCTTAAAATCCCAAAACAAGATAGAGGGCTAAGGCGGTGGAGTAAGCCAGAAGATAATGAAGCTGAGAAACGGTATATAAGAAAGAGTTTGGGTATTATGGGGGGCATGGGTTTTTATTGGGGGGAGAGGATGTTANGGGGAGAGGATGTTAGTTAGTATGACCTTGAAAGGAGGGATTCCTAGGAGGGGGTAAAACTTGAGGCTTGGAGGAGGGGGACAACTCTAAGGAAGAGGTGGGAAATTCAAAGGGGCTTAGCTGTGAAAATGGTGCTATTGATCCATGGAAATGGGAAGACTTATGGATAATTTCACTAAGGAAAGTTGCTCTTGGGATTATTGTATTGTGGGTTTGGGGACTAGGAAACCCGTTGTTTTCCTAGGGACAACATGATCAATGGTGGTTGGGAGGGTGGTTCATCTATTTTGGTAGCCAAGGCTTGGATGCGCAAGACTATGGGAGAAAGGAGCCTATCTTCAACTTGCATAATTTCAGGTATTCTTCCGTGATTATATTTGGTTTCTATAATTAATTGTTAATAATTATGCAAGAAGGTAAATTTGCTGAGGAAATAGAAGAAGTAGATAAATTGAAATAGATAAATGACTTAACTAATATACTCTATTAGAATTTTTATGTGAAATTTGAAAATTGATTATTGTTAACTCCTAGAAATCATTATGCTTCCACCTAAGCCTAACAATAAGAAAAATGATAGAAACAACAAATAAAATAAACAAAGTTGAGTGGATGAAAATTATAAACCCAATTCCTTTCCCCAAAAGCAATGCATTACAAGTGGTAGTAGAGTGAGGGCTCAAACACTTGGACCTTAGGGCCCCTTCAAAAAATTAGCATATAACTAAACTTACAATTTTAGGACAAAAGCATTACACTAAAATTCTTACATAGCATCTGAAAACCTACATGCAAAAAGCAAAAAGAACAACAAATTAGTTTTTGTCATATGCCAAAGGAATCTTCAACAATTTCAGTCTAATGCTCGATTATAGTAATAACATAAAGAAACCTTCAATTAAATTTCACAGTAACTCTTGTAAAGAGCTTCAAGCAATATCACAAAAGAGTGCCTTTGAGTTTTGATATTCTAATTTTGGCACATTCAATGATGCACTAAATTTATTCCACTGAGCATAAAATCGAACAAAATATTTACTATTAACATATGATAATCTCCCAAATACTAAGATACCCAATAAATTGCTCCCAATTTCAAACCCTATGATTGTGGCTCAAGGTTCTGCTTGCACTCCATTTTTATTTTAGGTTATGTATGGTATATCTAAAGAATATAGTCCTGGTGGTCCATATCTCTATTCTGTTTTGGTTGGTTTGAATGTTAGAATAGGTTCTAGTGTTGTTGAAACAACGCTAGTCCTTTTGTTGATCAAATATTTTGAATATCTCAAATTGTGTATACTGTACAAGGTGACTCTGCCTTTAGAAGGCCCACCTTACAAACATCCCTTGATTTGATGATCCAGCAAATTCAACCACTAAAAATAAAAAGTAATTAGGAGTTGTGCCTCATTGTGTAAGAGAGTCTTTCAACCCTTCGATCAGTTCTTAGATTGATGACTCTCCATTTTCTTTGGCCAATAGTTGAAAATATATACTTGTAAAGCTAGCAATGCTACTTATTAGAGTTGGATTTTTCAAAGGTTCTACTATGAACTAGCTGCAACTTTTTCAGAGTAGTCTTGGAGGACAACTTGGTGAGGCAAGAAAAATAGTTAACTTGAACTCAAGAAAACTTTGGGACTTGAGTCAATGAATAAAAAAGAAAAAAGAAAAAGAGATGGGGGAGAAAATATTACTTGTTTTAATATGAAAGCTTACAAAATCCAATTAGTGATTTTTTCATTAATAGGTAGTTTCAAACTTTAAAAGAAAAGAGATGATAGTATATACAATAAAATGCATTTTCGATGATTTCATTCTTGTGAACCCATGGAATTTAATGAGTTGACTCCCAAAGAACTAACTATCCTATCGATATAGGTTTTTGGGGTGGTCCCTAACTATTTGTTTTCCTATACTTAACTAGTTCTTTTTAACCAGTAAATGAGTGAGGTATGATGATTGGCTATAATTTGTTCCCAGCAAGTTTATTTGATTTTAATCACTTTGACAGGATTTTGACAAAACAAATATTAGAACTAAATGAAATCAAAAGCTACATGTTAAATAATAACCATGGCCGAGGTCGTTGGAAATCTTAAAAACCTTACTAAACCTATCTAACAAATTCCCAACTGTAATATCGATGGTGTATCCAGCAATATCCAAGAATAAGTGCAATATTTAGCTATATTAAGTTTGTTGTAAAAACTAAACTATTAACCAGTTTCAAAAAAAATTGAGTAAAAACAAAAGTTTGAGTTTTTTTTCATGTTAAATTTGTTGTATAAAATAAAGATTTCCATGAAAAAACAAATAGATAAATATCGAATCTAATAAAATTGCGCACAATTCAACTGTGTTACCTACTGACCATGGTTCTATATTCAACCAGTTTGCAAATGCACACAATTCAACTCTGTTACCTACTAACCATGGTTCTATATTCAACCAGTTTGCACCGTTAGCCAAAATCGAGCCGACTAAACTTGAGTTTAATGCTCAGTTAATATTAAAATTAAATATTTTCATGCCGACCTCTTTTTCTTTTTTTCACTTGTCGGGTGAAACTTGTTTATCTCCCGACTAGACAAGTCTATCAACTTTGGTCAGACTTTTGACCCAACTGAATTACTTCTACTTTTTGGTTCTATCGACTTCGACCTCTAAGTCGGCTAACCTATTTGACCTCCAAGTTGGCTGACCTCTTCGACCTCTCAAGTCAGCTCACTCGACCAACCTTGTCGGTTCACTTGGTTTGGTCGAAATCTACAGAGTATTTTTATTTGTCTAAGAGACTTAAGAAATTACAAATGCTTTTCACCTATGAGTAAGATGAAGTAAAAATGGACACATTAACAAATCCAACGAACTTATAAAAACATATGCCCAAATATGTAGGAAGACTTGAGTCGAACCAATGTGTCGTAAAAATTGATCTTTCACGGAGTGAGAAATTTATGGGTTCTTGATATTGCACTCAACCGTAATTGTGAAATAAATTCACACAAGTAAATTTAGAAATAATGTGTGGCCAAATAAACATGCATTCAACCATAAAATATTTCATATATATATAACTATGCAGAAATAACAAATATATTACAAACTTGTCTATCTAGACTTGTCAGCTCACCGACTGAATCTTTAACAGAGCTTTGGATCTTTGACTGAATCACATACACAAAATATTGAGCTTCAAATTCTCTTTCTCACCGTAGAGTTATCTCGTGATTTCTGATGTCTAACTTGACTTACAATTTGCTTCCTCTATTTATAGGCAACCTGAAAATTGCTTCTACATGAATCGACTAACTATCCATTAAAGACTGTAATAATTATCTACCTAACAACTTAGCTTCAGGAATTAATTCGACTATATTACATTGTTGAATCATGGACTCTACTCTCTTGTCAGACTGGCCGACAAGATATTGACTGATACAGACTCTGATAGAGTCAGCTGAGAGTCAGGTATGGATCTGCGAGTGATTAATATTTCCAACACTCCCCCTTAATTACGAGCAGATGGGGATTTTTAAAAACAAAATGTATACAATTTTTCAGAGTTTAGACATGCTCTGTTTATGACAGATTTCACTATGGAGAACTTGTCATTCCAAGATAACTACGTAGATACTGGAAAGTATCATTTTCCAATGGTTTTGTAAATATTTCTACAAGTTGATATTCAGACCTGCAAAATTCCAAACAAATTTCTTTGTTGTTCACCAACTCTCTTATGAAATGAAACCTTGTGTCGATGTGCTTGGTTCTCTTGTGAAACACATGATTCTTTGATAATGCTATGGCTGAATTGTTGTCACCAAAGATGGTTGCCAGTTCTTGATGGTTCTGTGACAAGTCTTTTAACACTCTCCTCATCCAGACAGCTTGACATGCAGCACTTGTCGCCGCAACATACTCTGCTTCAGTTGAAGACAAAGTTACTATGGGTTGTTTCTTTGAATCCCATGAAACAACACTTGTACCAAAATGAAATGTGTACCCGGATGTGCTCTTCCTATCATATATGCTTCCTCCATTGTCACTGTCAGTGTAGCCAATGAGTTTAAAATTTTCTGAGGTTGAATACATAATACCAAGGTATTTTGTGCCACTTACATACCTCAGAATTATTTTACCTACTTTCCAATGTGAGTCCTTTGGTGACTCCATGAACCTTGAGATTAGAATTACTCCATACATGATGTTTGGTCTTTTCATTGTCAAATACATAAGGATGCCAACAATCCTTTTGAACAGCGTAGGATCGATAGTGGATCCTTCATCATCCTTGCTCAGTTTTAAACCTGTTATCACTGGTGTTGGAGTTGTATTGCAATTAGACATGTTAAATATTTTTAAAAATTCACTTGCATACTTTGTCTGTGATATAAAAATACCACTTTCAGACTGCTGAACTTCAATGCCTAGAAAAAACTTCATAAGCCCCAGATTAGTCATTTCAAATTCACTTTCCATGACTGCTTTAAAATATGCTATACCAAAATCACTAGTAAATATTAAATCATCTACATACAAGCAGACAATTAACATCTTACCTTTCTCATTCACTTTGGTGTACAATGTCGGTTCACTTTCACTTCTGTGAAATCCATTTTCAGTGAGATAGGAATCAATCTGACTGTACCATTCTCTAGGAGCTTGCTTCAAACCATAGAGTTCCTTTTTCAGCCTGTACATTTTATGTTCTTGACCTAGAAATTCATACCCTTGTGGCTGTTCCACATATACTTCCTCTTCTAGATAGCCATTTAAGAATGCCAAATTGACATCCATTTGATGAACATGCCATTTGTTTTGTGCAACAATGGCCAAAACTGTTCTAACTGTATCCATGCATGCAACATGTGCAAACGTTTCATTGAAGTCGATGCGAGGTTGTTGAGTGAACCCTCTTGCTACCATTCTTTCCTTGTGCTTCTGCACATTCCCATCAGCATCTCGTTTGGTATTGTAAATCCATTTGACATTGACTACATCTTTGTCTTTTGGTACATCAACCAGTTCCCGTGTCTGGTTTTTCTCAATGCATTCTATTTCTTCATCCATGGCTTGTGCCCATACTTCTTCTTCAATAGCTTCTTCAAATGTTAGTGGATCATATATAGGAGAAAATAATGAAAAAAGAGAGAATGAATTTAGTGTACCAGCTTCATATATCTCTCGCAAGCTTCTTGTCTTCACCTATTATGTCAATGTCGACCTTGACGAAATGCTTGATGGAGTCTGTTGTCCTCTTGGTGTGCTTGTCGATGTAGCTTGAGATGCTACTTGTGTCGATGGTCCTTGTGCTGAACCATGTCGTGGTGTCATGGGAGCCAACGGTGCTATGCCCGATTGACTTACATGTGGTGTTTTAACCACTTCATCTTCCATATCATCATTATCGACATTCGAAATAATCTTGATATTTATGTCGACAGTTCCATCCCATGATTCATTCTTGACAAATTGAACATCTCCACTGATTATCACTTTCCTTGTGACAAGATCATACAACTTGTATGCTTTTGTGTCTTCATAATAGCTGACAAAAATACATTTTTGCCCCTTCTTGTCTAGCTTCCTTCTCAGCTCAACTAGAACATGAGCATATGCAACAAAACAAAAAAATTTTAAATGTGAAACACTATGATTCATACCTTTCCATGCTTCTTGGGGAACTTTGTTCTTCACACTCTTTGTCAGACAATGGTTCATAATGTATACAGCAGTTGTGACTGCTTCACCCCAATACTCATTTGGAAAATGCTTGGCTGGCAACATGCTATGTGCCATATCCATGATGGTTCTATTCTTTCTTTCGGCAATACCATTCTGCTGAGGTGTATACCGTGTAGTGAATTGTTTTTGTATGCCATGGGTCTTGAAAAAATTTAGAAATTCATTTGAAACATATTCACCTCCTCTGTCGGTCCTTAGTATCTTGATGTGGTGACCACTCTGGTTCTCCACGAGTGCCTTGAACTGTTAAAAATAACTAAACGCATCAGATTTATGTTTCAAAAAATATACCCATGTTTTTCCTGAGTAATCATCAATAAAAGTTAGAAAATACTTGCAGCCACCAATGGATGATGTCTGCATTGGACCACAAATGTCAGAGTTCACAATTTCAAGTGGTGTGCAAGCTCTATAAGAATTTCCGAATGGAAAATTCTCTCTGTGCTGCTTGCCAAAAATGCATCCTTCACAAACCCTCTCTGGTCTGTCGATCACTGGTAATCCTTTTACCATAGTCTTTGTGTGTAGTAGCTTCATCCCACCAAAATTCAGATGTCCAAATCTGAAATGCCACAACTAGGATTCATCCTAAACTTCTGTTTGAAATGTAGCTTGCAAATTAGTGCTGCAATTTTCTTTCCTGTCAAGGAGCTCGACTGTTTCTTCACTTTCTTCCTTGAATGCGACTCCTGTGTTTGTCTTCCCTTTCATGTCGGGAAATATCCTCAATAGAAACAAGTGATTGCTTGTCATTGGCACTTTTGCTATCAGCTGGTCGCTTGGATGCTTGTCTTTGATCACACGGTGATCATCTTCCATGTAGACTATGTATCCTTTTTGTATAAGTTGTCCAATGCTTAACAAATTATGTTTCAGACCTTCAACATGATAGACATCAAGGATATACTTACTCTCCCCCTGTTTGGTTGGAATATCAACAGTGCCTTTTCCTAAGATAGTAACTTGGACATTGTTTCCAAGTATAACATCAGTTTGAACTAAATTGTCTAGACTGGAAAACAAGTTTAAATTACCAGTCATGTGGTTGCTGCATCCTGAATCTAAGTACCATATGTCATGTGGACTTTCTTAAACAGCATTGTATTCGAGTGGAGATGTCGATGCCATTCACATTGCACTTGTCGAAGTGCTGGTGCTGGTCGACTGAATTGGGCTTTGACTTCCTTGGTCATATTTTTTCTTCCTGCATTCATATGCATAATGACCAAATTTCTTATAGTAATGACATTGTATTTTTTATTTATCAAACCTCTAGTCACTTGGCTGACTTGGGTTTTGATTATCTCCTCTACCACTGAAATTTGTAGGACTTTTGCCTCATCCTCCTCTTGAATAAATTTTTCCTTTGCCTCTAAAGTTGTTTCTCCCCCTGCCTCTACCATGACTTATGTATGACTGTGCTGCGAATGTACCTTCCAATGATGTTTGTGTTCTGCTGAGTTTGTGTTCATGATTGATGAGTGAAGCTTGCAGCTCATCAATGGTAAATGTCGACATGTCTATGTGTTCTTTTAAGGTCACAACCAAGTTTTCAAATCTTGGGGGAAGACTTATGAGAATGTTTTCAACAACCCTTCGGTATTCTATGGCTTCTCCATGAGATTTCAGCTGGTTTATCAACCCAACAACTCTGGTGTAGAATGAGTCTACATTCTCTGAATCTTTCATGGACAGAGATTCAAAATCTACATCTTGGATGTCCTTACCTTATCCAAACCTTGATAGGTAGTCTCCAATGTATCCCATTCCTGCTTATCATTAGTTTTTGTTGCTACTCTTGGGAGTATGCTTTCATGCATAGCTTGATGTATGTAGAATAGAGCTTTTCCATCTTTCTTGCTCTGTTCTCTCAAGACATCTTTCTTAGCCTGTGTGGGATTGTTATATGATTTCACGTCTTTTGGTTCTGCATAACCATGCTAGACTATCTCCCAGACATCTTGACCTCTGAATAAATCCTTCATTGTTAAAGACCAATATTCATAATTCTTTCCTATAAAGATTGGAGTTTTCAATGAACCAGAAGTGGAAGCCATTTTTAATTTTTTAATTAACTTTCCTTAGAAAATTAATTTTCCACCTTTTAAGACAAGATTTATTTCCTAAACTTTGATTTGATATAAACCTTGCTCTGATACCAGTTATCCAAAACTGAGCCGACTAAACTTGAGTTTAATGCTCAGTTAATATTAAAATTAAATATTTTCATGCCAACCTCTTTTTCTTTTTTTCACTTGTTGGGTGAAACTTGTATATCTCCCGACTAGACAAGTCTATCAACTTTGGTTGGACTTTCGACCCAACTGGATTACTTTGACTTGTCAGTTCTACTGACTTTGACCTCTAAGTCGGCTGACCTCTTCGACCTCCAAGTCGGATGATCTCTTCGACCTCTCAAGTTGGCTCACTCAACCGACCTTGTTGGTTCACTTGGTTTGGTCGAAATCTACAGAGTATTTTTCTTAGTCTAAGACTTAATA
>LPNX010419991.1:203093-238035 GCA_001517045.1 Pseudotsuga menziesii | reverse complement strand
ATGCAGAAATAACAAAGATATTACAAACTTGTCTGTCCAGACTTGTCGGATCACCGACTGATCCTTTTATAGAGCTTCGGGTCTTCGACTGAATCACATACACAAAAGCTTGAGCTTCAACTTCTCTTTCTCACCCTGGAGTTCTCTTGTGAGTTATGATGTCTAAATTGACTTACAATTTGCTTCTTCTATTTATAGGCAACCTAAAAATTGCTTCTAAATCGACTGACTCTCCATTAAAGACTGTAATAACTATCTACCTAACAAATTAGCTTCAGAAATCAATTAGACTATATTACATTGCTGAAATGTGGACTCTACCCTATTGTCAGACTAACCGACAAGATCTTGATTGATACAGACTCTGACAGAGTCAGTTGAGAGTCAGGTACGGATCTGCGAGTGATTAATATTTCCAACAACCTAGTGGGTAGAAACAATCTTTTGTAAAAAAAAACTATGTAAAACCGATTGTGCAATAGCAGGTATTTTAAAGCTCAAACTATTCAAATTCAGTTGCTTGGTGCTAAGCAAACTTCCTGTCATGGCAATCTCCCTCAACTTTCTCTGTTTCTTAACTCTGTTTTCCAATTTCTTTAAGTTATACATACAACCTGAAATAGTCATTGTGCAATAAACACTGGGAGTGAATCAAAACCTTAATTCTCTAATATTGGCACTCACATCATTGTTTTTTGTTTTCTTTACAATTTTAGCAACCTATATAATGTCAGTTAGTTGTCCTTTAACTTTCATATCAGAAATTTGGTGTATTTTATTATAGATCTCACTCCAATTATCATGCATAAAAAATATAAAATACAGATTCATGAAAATATTCATAATAACGGGTAGCTTCCCTAATGTCTCTCACATTGCATAAGTAATAGTAACTCTTCACACACAAATCGCTTCTTTCTCTTGGGAAATTACAGTGTTTATAATATTTTCTGGTAGTAGAAAAATAGCAGAATGCTGGAGCTATATCGATTCAATTCGGCAGCAGCTGACTTTTTTCTATGCTAGTTAAGACATTTGGAGAGTGGATATGATATTCAACATGAATTGATATGATTCCTTTAGGATAGCTGTCATGGATTCCATGTAAAAAAAAACTAATTACTCTCTTCAACTCTTGATTTATTACACTTACTTTTAGTTTATAGATTAAAAATTCTGGGTTTTTTTGGAATAAGACTTCCATGTTAGTTATAGTTTAAAAATTATGGGTTTTTTTTGGAATGAGACTTCCATTTTTATGATAGTATTATTATCCTATGTTACTAGAAATGAGAAAGGGGAATGGTACGAGAAACCAAGTTTAGAGGTTTCACATTCAAAGAAACCAAGAGAGAGAAAAATAACATAAATAAAGGTTCCCAAATATATTATGTTATAATTAACAAATATATTTTGTAATATTCCCCATCAACTTTAAATGGGTGTTTATGTGTAAGAACAAATATATTTTTAACTTTTTTATGTTCAGAAGAGACTAAATTAGTTATAAATTGAAGTTATATATACTTAAAAGTAGATCTTATCTTTGCCTTTCTTAGGAGTGTGGCCCTTCTACAAGACACAAGCAAACTACTAATGCTCTCTCACCTTCTATCAATCAAAAAATAATGCAAAGAATGGTAAAATAAGCTCAAAACAAAATTAAGTTTATTAAACAAAACCTCATTTATCCTCTATAATTTTATTAGTTAAAGCATAACAGAGTTCTAATATATTAAATTGAAGCATAACAAAGTCCCACATCACAAAGTCCCACATCAGCAGCAATGAGTGGGGGAGCAATTTAATTAAGTAGCCAATTTAGGTGAATTTAGAAAGTAGATCCAAAATCAATTTTTTATTAACAAGTAAATAAAAAATGGATCCAAAATAAATTTGTACATATACATTATGACAATTTATGATCATTTGACATTAACTAAAACACTTAAATAGGCTGAATTTATTGTTCAAGTTTGAAGATAAAGACTTCAAACATCTGGACTATCTAACAATTAAATTCTACATTCTGGCAAGGCCTGCAATATCAATCTTCTAAACTAAGCAACGATTTAAAGGTTTTCCTATTTTTGTTGTATTAACATCTCATATTTCAAGAACATAATAGTGTAAACTGTAAAGTGGAAAAGGCTGCAAAAACAGTGGATTTTTCTTTGATTACGGGAAGGGCAAGAGTTTTTGTTGTATTAAGAATTCATATTTCAAGAACATAATAGTGTAAACTGTAAAGTGGAAAAGGCTGCAAAAACAGTGGATTTTTCTTTGATTACGGGAAGGGCAAGAGTTTTTGTTGTATTAAGAATTCATATTTCAAGAACATAATAGTGAAAAGACTGCAATTGTAACTTGGATGGTCTAAACAGTGCACAGTATTGTTCTGAAACAATGTTTTTCTTTGCAAATGAGGGGAGGAAGACAAGGCAATCTGTGAGTTGTAGGTATATGTGTCTATGTGCTCCTTCCCTTCCATCCATTGGACGACAGAAGCAAGCAAACCATGGATTTTTATTTGTTTCCAGGGAGGGAAAGATAGAGACTGGTTATAGCAATTGATATTTGGGTGTTCGATATCACCAAAGGATGGTTTTATTAAAGTATTAAAACAAACACACTATTCAGCCCAGAAATTCAAGATAAATTTACATATTAACTTAGAACTACACTCACTATTTACCTGATAATGAGCAAACTAAATTTACAGAGACTCGGTTTCTGCAATTCAAGATAAATTTACATATTAACTTAGAACTACACTCACTATTCACCTGTCAATGAGCAAACTAAATTTACAGAGACTCGGTTTCTGCTCAATTTCTCTGCTCATTTCTTTGCTTGAAAGGGAGCTCAGCCAAATTACCAAGTGAAATGTAAAGGAATAATTGTAGACTTTCTTTTCCTTTATGACTCGGATCTCCTAAAGTAAAGGCATTTTATCTCCGTATGGTCAATCAACTTCTTCTACAAACCCATCCCTCTGGCCCAGGCTCCACAGGACAAAAGAGCTTTCCTTTTTTTAGATAAAAAATAGCAGGCAAGTGAGTGATTGGATAGGCAAGTAAAAAGAGCTAGGTTGATCCCAAAAAAAAGGGTGGAGCCACTTCCTCAAATGGTTTAGTTAGATGAGTATGGCCATTAAAAGCAAGTTGATATTGATTTTAGTGAGGTGAACCTCATTTAAATGGGTCACAATGTGAAGAAGCTTTTGAAGCTTAGGATTTTTTAGGGATCTTAACAGTTTTATTCCATTAGTTGGGAAAGTTTAAATACCTCCCTTAAATAACCATGATCTTTGAGAGGTTTTGGAACTTCTTGACACTTTTACTTTGAACATAAACCCTTTTTTACGATAAAGGAACCCTTATTCAGATTCGATCCAACCGTAATAGGCCTATTTACTAAATAACTAATCTGTATTTTTTCATACCTTATGTTGTTGTTCTTCGACAAGAAGCAGTCAAAATCCTATAATCAACACAAACCCTTATGTCTTATGTATCCTTATTATTCTAAATGACAATGGGGCTGATCCAATCTTCTTCATCCACAAAATTCATCTAGCTTCCAGCATTCTGCAAATCTCCCTTTTCACTTTATCCTTAACCCTGAGGATTAATCTGTAAGGCCTGTGCTTAACTCATTTTGCATCAGGATTCAACATTGATTGACTCATGGTGGGATGTAGGATAACCGACGGTCTGTTTGACCTGTAAGGCATGTTCTTAACTCATTCTGCATCAGGATTCAGCATTGATTGACTCATGGCGAGATGCAGGATAACCGACGGTGAGTTTAATTTGTAAGGCCTCTGCTTAACTTGTTTTGCATCAGGCTTCAACATTGATTGACTCATGGTGTAATACAGGATAACTGGCAGTCGACCTCAACACTCAAGTTCACATTTACGTGAGAGCTGACTTGCCACCCACCACAGTCGTCCACCATTCATTAATGGCACAAATATCAAGAATATACCTAAAAATGGCTCGCAATAGAACCAGTTCCCTTCGAAACGAACAATCATTTCTTATGAAATCATTGTACGAAACAAATCATTTTGCAATAAATGGTTTCTTGACTCCAGAAACTAAAATGACCATAGAAAAAGATGGTTTTCATTCCGTTTCCATTTCTACCTCTGTTTCTCCCAAAAACGCAAGCCTTCGTCACATTTCTGGTAACATAGTTATTACCTATGTAATAACGATCATAAGGTTATAAGATCCATTTCTATGGTTTCCTATATTATTAGATGCACTTATTCTGGAACTGAGATTGCCTGTTGCTCATTATTTGGGATTGGCGAGCCACTAAATGAACACATGACTAAAATATGAACACAAAATTTTGAAAACACATAAATAAATAATAACCATGGAAATTTCAGCACCCAAGCGCAAAAGGTAGAGGAGAAAGAAGAACCTTGCTCGAATATTAATTACTCCACCACCCAGCCTGCTGAAATGTTGAAGAGGCAACATCAACCACAGAGTTCTGAAAAGGCATCACCACCTAGACTTGCAAATGCCAAAATTTTGAAGAGCCAAAAACTGCCACACCACCTCACTACCTGATAGAAACAAGATTATTAAAACATGAAAAGCCGTTTTGATTAAGCCAGCTATGCACATTTGAATTCTGAAGAGGCATCGCATATTTTAATTATGTCAGACTCCAATTTTTTGTAAAACAGAGAATTCTATTTTGTATAAATGAAGGGTCAGTTTGTAATTAATGATCGACTTAGTTGGAATACTATATATACACATATTGTAATTGTGATTTACATAGAGTGATACGCAACATAATAGAGAAGTTGATTCAAAGTTGAAACTCATATTTTACTCTCTATTTTTATTTTTACTCTGTTTCTAAGTGTGAAAACTCAATTTTTATTTTTGATGTTGGTCTGCAGTAACAGCTGAACGAAACAGAGTTTATTTGATGTGAATGTTGTTTATTAATTTAGTAGAATATTAGCGTTAAGTTTATGGACGCATGGGTGATCAAATCATTGCTAAATAGTGAGCTATGAGTGAGCTGTAGGTGACTCTCAACACTCACAACTAGCTAAAACAGTCGTATAAAGTGTTGTTAGCTGTAACAGTTAGCTGCAACACCATCTAGAGAGTATTGTTAGCAGTAGCAGCCAGATGGAACAGTCCTGTAGGTGTTTGTTTGAGATTTCAGAGTTGTGTTAGTGAGTCACATCCTGCTGTGAGTGCGAGCTATGACAGTGCTGAGGTGTTTTTTTGAGCTGTTAGTAAAGTTAAACATCCTACTAAAGCAAATAGAGGCACTCCCCTGCCTTCCCCACAATGGTATCATAGCATAGTTAATTTTTTAAGAGTAATTTGTTTGATATGGCTACTAACACTAGTGTAGTTCAGCCACAAATTCTTGTGTTGTATGAAAGAAATTATGACACTTGGTTTATTAAAATGAGAACTATCCTGTGTGCTTAGAATCATTGGGAGTTTGTTACAATTGGGTATCTAGAACCAGCTGATCAAGTTATTGAGTTGGCTCTGTCAAATGTTGAGCGTGTTATGTTGAAAGAAAATCAGAAGAAGGATAATAAATCTCTTTGTCTTATTCAACAAGGCCTGAGTGAATCCATTTTTCCAAAGGTATCAATTGTTGAGTCTTCAAAGAAATATTGGGACACTCGAAACTTGCTATCAAGGTGTGACCAAGGTGAATAATGTTAAGTTGTAGAATTATAGAAGAGACTTTGAGAATCTGAAGATGAAGGACAGTGAGACCGTTGATTTTTTTATGACATAAGTCATGAATTTTGTAAACCATCTACGACAGTATGGTGAAGACCTCCCAGACTAGCGTGTGCTTGAAAAATTGCTGAGATGTTTTCCAAAGAAGTTTGAAGCAGTGGTTGTTCCAATTGAAGAGTGTAAAGATCCCAGTCAATTGCATATTTATGAGCTAACTGGTTCATTGATTGCTTATGAATCAAGAATGAATAGGTATGATGATACTCCATTATAAAATGCTTTTAAATCTCAGTTACATGTTACTAGAGTTAGAGGAAGAGGAAGATCTAGTAACAGAGGAAGAGGAGGATGAAGCGCTGATCATAGTGACAACAAAAATAATTCTGAAAATGAAGAGAAGTTACAGCAGAGTACTCCTAGCGTAAGGGGGAGTAGCAGTAGAGCAGGAAGGCCAGGAAACCAAAGGTATGACAGATCTAAAGTTCAATGTTTTTACTGTAAGAAATTTGGGCATTTTGCTAACAAGTGAAGGAAGAAGCAAGAAGTTAGTAGTAAGTTGTCTACACATATGACAGAGGAAACTGAAAATGAAGGGAAGCTTATGTTTTTGACTTGTAATGTCACCCAGGAAAGTTTGAAAGATATATGGTTTCTGGACAGTGCATGCAGCAACCACATGACTGGAAATAAGGAATTATTTTCAAGTCTAGACACAAGTATTGAGTCTAAAGTAAAGTTAGGTAATGACAGTAAGATAAAAGTTAGTGGTAAAGGTGTGATTGTTGTGTATGCAAAGAATGGTGAAAAAACATTAATACATGATGTTTATTATGTTCCTCATTTAATGTGTAATTTATCAATTGTTGGACAATTGCTAGACAAAGAATATAGAGTATTCTTTAAGAAAAATGTATGCACTATTTATGATAAATATCCAAGTAAATAGTTGATATCTAGAGTAGAGATGACAAAGAACAGAATGTTTCTACTGACTATGAGAAACGATTTGTTTAACTCTTTGAATGCTTATAAAATTAAGATTTTAGATCAATCATGGTTATGGCATTTGAGGTATGTCCATTTACATTTTGGTGCTTTAGATTTGCTACCAAAGAAGTAGATGGTAAAAGGATTCCCCAGTATTGAGCAACCAACAAACTCATGTGAGAGTTGCATATTGGGACAACATCATAGAGAGAAATTTATTTCAAGAGTCTCACATAGAGAGAAAGCACCATTAGAGACTGTACACACAGATTTGTGTGGACCGATGCAAACACCTTCTTTGGCTGGTAATGTTTATTTTATGATTTTCATTGATGATTACAGTTGAAAAACTTGGGTGTATTTGTTGAAACAGAAATCTCAAGCATTTGATGTGTTTAAATTTTTTAAAGCTATGGCTGAAAAAGAGAGTGATAGATTTATTAAAGTCTTGGTTTCATATAGAGGAGGTGAGTATATGCTAAATGAATTTATGGATTTTTGCAAATTTTATCGAATTAAAAGACAATTGGCAGCTTGCTACACTCCACATAAAAATGATGTAGCAAAAAGGAAGAATTGAACCATTATGAACATGGCTCGAAGCATGATAAATGAGAAGCATATTTCAAATGAATATTGGGGAGGCTCTATTACTTGTTCAGTATACATTCTGAATAGAATCCCAACTAAGAGCGTGAAGGATCGAGTTCCTTAGCAAGCATGGAGTGGTAAGTGTAGCAGCATATCTCATTTAAGAATTTTTGGTTGTGTAGATTATGAGCATGTACCTGAAGAGATGAGGAGAAAATTAGATGACAGAAGCCAGAAATGTAATTTTGTTGGATATAGTGAAGAATATAAAGCATACTGACTTTATAATCCCATTAACAAGAAGTATGTTATCAGCATAGATGTGGTGTTTAAAGAAGAAGAAGCATGGGATGGGAGCATTGATAAATTAGTTAGTGAGGAAGCTGTAACACCTCACACAGAAGATGATGACGAAGAATAGGGCATACATGAAGGACAATAAACTCCACATACACCAGCAGTAATGACACTAACAAAAACGCGCAGAACTCATGAACGTGGTGAACCATCAAATGTTGGTAGACGACAAGGAACAGGATCAAAGGCAAGTAATGAATCAAATCCCACATTAGCATCATTAAGGAACATAGTTACAGGTCAAAATTCTAGAAGTTTAAGAGAATTGTATGATCAAAATGAAGAAGTAGATCAAGCTTCAAATTTTGCATTTATAACATGTGATCCTGTAGATTTTGATGAGGCTGTTAAAAAGGATGTTTGGATAAAAGCAATGGATGAAGAAATTGATGCCATAGAAAGAAATCATACTTGGGATATTGTAGATTTTCCTGATGATAAAAAATGTATTGGTGTCAAATGGATTTATAAGACTAAGTTAAATGCTAGTAGTGATGTTGAAAAATATAAGCCAAAACCTGTAGCTCAGGGGTTTAGTCAACAACCTGGAATCGATTATAATGAGACCTTTGCACAGGTGGCCAGACTTGATACAGTAATGATGGTAGTAGTTATTTATGCTCAGAATAAATGGTATGTACATCAAATGGATGTAATGTCTAAATTTTTGAATGGATATTTAGAAGAAGAGGTTTATGTGAGACAACCTCTTGGTTATGAAGTTGATGGACATGAAGACAAGTTCTATAGACTAAAGAAAGCACTGTATGGATTGAAGCATACACCCAGAGTATGGTACAATAGAATAGAAGAATATTTGGATAATGAAGGATTCAGCAGAAGTCCAAGTGAGCCAACGTTGTATACAAAGGTAAACCAAGAAGGTAAAATACTGATTGTTTGTTTATATGTAGATGATTTAATATACACTGGATATATTTCTGTAGACGGGTTCACGAAAGCCATGAGAACAGAATTTGAGATGACAGATTTAGGAATGATGAAATATTTCCTTGGTATTGAAGTAACACAATATGAAGATGGCATTTTTATATGTCAATATAAGTATGCAAATGATATATTGAAAAGATTCAGAATGTTGAATTGTAAGCCGACTATAACTCCAATTGCAACTGGCACAAAGCACAGTAAGGAAGATGATGGGTCAAAAGTTGATCCAAAGTTGTATAAGATATTGGTTGGAAGTCTCATGTACTTAACTGCAACAAGACCTGATATAATGTTTGCAGTAAGTTTGATTTCAATATTTATGGAATCACCAAAGAGTGCCCACTAGCAAGCTGAAAAGAGGATTCTTAGATATATTGTTGGAACAACAAATTTTGGTATCTAGTATACCTCAGATTCAATTTTTAGGTGGATTGGATACACTGACATGGATTTTGCAAGTTCTATAGATGATAGAAAGAGCACATCTGGATATGTGTTTAGTTTTGGATCGGGTTCAGTAGTGTGGGATTCAAAGAAGAAGCCCATAGTGACACTATCCTCTACTAAGGCAGAATATGTTGCAGCAACAACAACTGCATGTCAAATTGTATGGATGAGAAGAACTCTTTCAGAGTTACAACATGAACAGAATGAACCAACTCAAATTTTCTATGGCAATAAATCAGCTATTGCACTATCAAGAAATCATGTATTTCATGAAAGAAGTAAACATATTGATACAAGGTATCATTTTATTTAAGAACTGCTAAACAACAATGAAATCACTGTATAGTTTTTTGTATCAAAAAATCAATTTGCATATCTATTTACAAAACCATTGGGAAAAGAGTTGTTTGAGCTTCATAGAAAAAGTATTGGAGTTTGTACAATGTAATAGAAAGTTAGTGTTACAAAATTTTGTTTTTTGGATGTAGTAATTAAGGGGGAGAATGTTGAAATTGGATTAATTAATCTACCACCCAGCCTGCTGAAATGTTGAAGAGGCGAGATCAACTGTCTGAGTTATGAAAAGGCATCACCGCCTAGAATTGCAACTACCGAAATTTTGAAGAGCAGCAAACCACCACACCACCTCATTACTTGACAGAAACCAGATTATTAAAATATGAAAAGTCGTTTTGATTAATACAATAATGCACATCTGAATTTTGAAGAGGCATCACAAATCTTAATTATGTCAGACTGCAAATTTTGTAAAACAAAGAATTTTGTTTTGTATAAATGAAGGGTCAGTTTGTAATTAATGACTGACTTAGTCAAAATACTATATATACACATGTTGTAATCGTGATTTACATAGAGTGAGACACAACGTAATAGAGAAGTTGATTTAGAGTTGAAACTCATATTTTACTGTGTATTTTTATTTCTTCTCTAATTCTGAGTGTGAAAAACTCAATTTTTATTTTTGATGTTGGTATGTAGTAACAACTAAACAAAATAGAGTTTATTTGATGTGAATGTTGTTTATTAATTCAGTATAATATTAGTGTTAAGTTTATGGACGCAGGGGTCATCGAATCATTACTAAATAGTGAGTTGTGACTGAGCTATGACTGAGCTGTGAGTGTGTTGTAGGTGATTGTCAGCACTCACAGCTAGGTGAAACAGTCATATAAAGTGTTTTTAGTTGTAAGAGCTATATGCAACACCATATAGAGAGTACTGTTAGTAGTAGCATCCAACTACAATAGTCCTGTAGGTGTTTGTTTGAGATTTAAGAGCTTTGTCAACGAGTCACAACCAACTATGAGTGCGAGCTGTGATAGTACCGAACTGTTGTTTTGAGTTGTTAGTGAAGTTAAACGTGCTGGTGAAGCAGAGAGAGGTACTCCCCTGCCTTCCCCACACTCCTGAGAGGTCCGATGATCAAATTATTTCCCCTTCCATGACCTTATACTGAGATCCATTCGAACGATGATCCCTCTGATACTATTCCTGAGAAACCCACTTTGAAAATATTTATCTAAGTCAGTAAAGATAGTGGCAACATTCTTGTAGAAGAGACTCAATCCCAAGTTGAGTTCTACATCTCCAAGATCACATTGGATTCCTAAATATACTCTTGGTGAATATGACCTTATCATTGCACCATTGCATGCTTCTACGAGCTTCTCTCGCATAAAAATTGCACCACAGAGATATCGTCCTAAGTGGGTTCCTTGGATGCATGATCATTTGCAGCAAGGAATATTTTCTTTCTTAGGAGGCCGTATTTTCTAGAAAATGTCCGTCTCATTAATTGCTTTATGTTAATTATTCTCTCCAAATGCACTCAGTTTCTTTTTTTCTCACATGTCACCTCTAATAACGTTGTGTGATTTGATGCACCCCTTCTAGGATGTACTTTCCTGACACTACTTAAGTCGATTGAGTAGTGGTAAACATTGTGCAATGGCCAGTGATTGTGTCTTAAAACAACCAGCCTGTTTGATATGCTACTCACTCTTTCCCTTCACAATCAAACACATGCCAAGCCATTTTCCAATCTGTTGATACTGATGAGAAGTTATCAGTCATCCGTTCACTTGGAGGCAACTTAGCTTGGTGGAGAAATATCTCTCTACCTGAATAAAACTGCTAACACTTCCTTGTCTCTAACAATGTAATAGTGATGGAGATACACGTTTAGAAACCCAATGTGGAAGGAGTTTAGAAGGTAACCATAATGCATCTATCACATATAAGTTAAAACAAAACCATTTAAGTTGAGGGGGGCATCATCAATGGTGGTAGTACAATGCATAAACCCCTCAGGTGTTCCCACCTTCTTAGCCCCTAGCAGAGTTGTAGAGCAAGAAAGGAAAATTTTTAGCGTGTGAAAATGAATGAGTGATGAAGGCCGCATATTTGATGATAAGCCCTGCCTCCCTCCTCGAGCTAGTTGATCGTTGCTCAATGAGGGGAATGCAATGAGGATTTAGTACAAGGAGGCCACGTAAGGGAATGTTTCTATTGCAACTATTACACCAAAAAATTTTGCATTTTTTAGGACCCCCCTTTATTTTTAGTTTTGCTACTTAGACCTTTTAAGTTGTGAAAGTCCCTCACTCATGACTCGTTTTCACCCTGCAAAAATTCAAAAAGTTGAAATTTTTTACTCTAAGGAAGAAAGTATTTTGATCCACAATAGCGGATGAGTCTCCTTGCTTGATCCATAGTGGCAGTTGAATTTCAAGTCTTAATCTGAAGCGACGAATTATTTTTCAAGTTTTGACCCACTATGGTGGACGATTTTTTAAGTCAGAAGCCGCAACAACGGTTGGTTTTTTATGTGCTTTGTTTGTTTTGTTTCATCCACTGCATCGCGAGAATGTAGCCGCAAGAGTGGGTGGGTTTTGTTTTTCTATCTGCTGCAACAAATGATTTTCATAAGCGCAGAGCGGCTCATTGCTTCCCGCTACATTAAAAGCTTTCCAAGGATTGGGTCGCAATGACAGTTTAGGTTTTTGATGATTGTCAGATCTTTTGTCGATCTGCTATGTCAAATGACTTTTTATTTCTCTATCACAACACCGGAAGGTTTTCTCTTTGACCGCTCGATCCTCACCTTCACTCTATTGAGCGCGCTTCATCAGAAGCATTGTCATCCTCGAGCTACTACCACGACTATCTGTCAAAATTTTCTTCCAAACCTTCCGTCTGCTGAAGCTGTGACTCATCAGCGGGCATCTTGCTAAGAAGTGAGCTGATAGTAGTGATGAAAACGGGATGCTTCAGTCGCCTTTATTGGGTTTGTTTTCAATTGAATCCATTTTTTATTCTTCAATGCATTTATTGGCACCAATGGCATTTTTTTTGCATTTGCGGAGTTAAATCTTACCTACCATTTTAAGAGGTTTTTACCTGTTGTTATTTATATATACACCGGAGAAAGGGATTTTTACCACTGTTATTGATTGACGGTGAGCGCATTAGAGCTATAAGTTGCGATTTTATCCCATTTAAGGCATTCGTTGTGATTTTGATGGAACTACCATCTGGAGATCACGTGGCACATTGGATGCTGCATCCATGACCATTGTCAAGTGCAGCCTACTAGGTGGGTTTTTTCCATTTACTTTCTTTTGATTGGTGGTTTGGTTGGTTTTGCAACCCATTGGTTTTTGATACGCCCTACATGGGTTTGGTTATTGGGTTATTTTGGTTAAAAAGAACTCTCCCCTTGCCTTTGCTAGTTTAATAGCTTTTCTTTTTGACCTAGCCGTGGTTGCTCAAACTGCTCCCATGGAGGCTTGTCATTTTCATTCCAAGGAATTTCTCCCATAGGACTGGAATCCAATGATGAATTCCAAGCGGCCCCAGCTTTTCGTCAGCCTTGTTCTGACCTAGTTCTGACCCCTATGCAGTGGTAGAGGCTGCATTTTTTCCAATAAAGGACAGCCTTTTAGATTTTGGATATTTTTTCGTATCTACTCGCAGAGGGAGTTTGACCCTAGTGGTTGAATCTAGGGCATCACCACTGTTTAAGCTCTGTGTGCTACCTGCAAGGTGTGAGCCTCTTAAAGTTATTCGTGTGCGATGGAGAGGGGGTATTTCAGGTTTTTGGTTGTTTTATAGGTTTTAGAACCAAAGGGGATGCCCTAGCCAAAGCTCACTTGTGTTACAAGGTTTTTTTAACCACAGTTTTTTACCTGCTGGGTTGCGGTGTGTTTTCTTGTTCTGATGGGCAAAGATAATGTGGTAAAATAGCATACCAACTTGTTCCTTGAAGAAAATGGTTTTCCCAACATGTTAATATTTTGATGCCATATTCATTTGTTTTTCTCATCCAAATGCATGAGCTTGTTTAATAGAATTAATGCTAAGACATTTTTTTGTGTTATTACAGTCACAGTTTGTACTAGAAAACATGACAAAGAAGGGAAGAAAGAAGGCCAAGATTGTAGACTATGAGTCAGATGCAGAAATATCACCCACACCAAGGGTGGAGATAATATACGCAGATACAAAATTAGTCACAGGGGATAAACCTGAATTTAAATGGGGTAAGATCTATCACATGCTTGTGAAGATGAAGGTTCCAAAGGAAAGGTTGGAGGACCTAGCCTTATATGATAACATACTGAGATCTAGAATCACCAAGGTATCCACTAGACTAGATATTTTTCCTTTCACTGAGGTCATTGGATGGATTCTGTACAAAGAAGATGCAACAGGGATGATAATGTATGATGTGGAGTATAAAGGATTTGCATCCTTCACACCTGCATTTATAGCAAAAGAATACATCCTGCCACCATCATAAGTAAGCATGACAACTGACTGGGTAAAGGGCTTAAAGTTTGATTACATGGCTACAACAAAGATGATGGTAGATGAAGGAAATAATTTTCAGCATAAACAATCTGGGGAATATGAAACTGCCCATCTACGTACCCCATACATGATGGTATTACTGATGCTGAATAGGATTTTCGGTAGAGATGATGGAAGATCTTATAAGTTTGGTTGGATCCCACTGATCTATCATGTATCCATGAAGGGGAAAATTTTCAATTGGGCTAACATAGTAGCCAATAGTCTATCTTCCTGCATTACTGCACCCCAAGAAGGTTTTCATCGATGAAAATCTGAATTCTATATGGGATCTTTTTTGGTTGACTACATACTTTGCTTTCACCCTTTTGAGAAGCTAAACTGCAAATGGAAAGGAGGAAAAGCCCCTATTTATGTAGCATATCAGATACTATGGGCTCACAAATACCACAGTCACTACAAGCTAATATGTGAGGAGTTCCTAATGCCCCTATACCAACTAGTTTTCCTAGAGGAGTGTAAGTTCATGTTTGAAGGTGCTTTGGAATCTATTAAGGAGTTTGGGGATTACTTCTTCTCTGAAGAAGGAACATATCTGAGGATATATGGGTGAACCAAATAACCCTCATTTCTTCCAACATATGCCACATATTACATAGTTCATAAGGGAGCTGTGAGACAGCGTTCCTTGGATGGCTTTGGAAGTCATTTGTTCGATATGAAAAAGGTTGTGTTTCCACCACTACCTTTCTATGTGGGGATTTATAAGTTATCTAAAGTCAATAGTGCCCCTGAGTTCATTAAGGAACTAGAAATATTTTATTCTGGTGAAAAGAGCTTTCACAGGAATGATTCCCAAGGTAAGGTTGCAGCCCATCGGGAACTCCTCAAGGTAAATTTTGAATATGCCGATCATGTGGAGAAGGATGAATAAATGTATAGGAATACTTGCAACATGACCACTTTGAATAAGCCGCTCATAAGGAAGACCACAATAGCTGGAGTTAAAGGCACTAGCAGTAGCAATCCATAACCAAAGGGACAATAGGAAGAAGCTACAAGAAAAGAAAAGGAAGAGACTACACGAAGACTAGCAGAAGGTGCAAGGAAAATTTTAGCTAAAGAATCCCAATGAGAAAAGGAGGAAGAAGAAGCTACCAGAACAGATAAGGAAGAGGAACAGAGAAATAAAGAAGAAGCTATCAAAGAAAATATTGTAGAGTTGGAAAGATCAATAGCTCAAGAAGCTCAAAATCAAGAACAAGAAGCACAAAACTAGGGAGAGGTGACAAAAGAACAAAGGAAGAAAGATAAAGAAGAGATAGACAATGACAATCAGGGACAAGATCCTGCTCAGGACAACACTGAGAAACTCCCTTCCACTTCAGGAAATATACTCACAAGAGGGAATCTCCCTATGGTTGAACTGGTGTTAGTACCACTTACCCCGTCAAAGCAACATCAAGTTGCAAAAATAGAAGATGTATTTTTTGATCCTAAGAGAAAATCAATTGTTTGGAGAACTGAGAAAAATTTGAAGACCGGTACTCAACCCAAAATAATCACAGTAACCGATAGAATAGTGGCGAAGAATGTAGAAGAATCCCCGGTGTAGATGGCCTCATGGGGTGTTGCAACTGCACAGGTAAATGTCCATAATATTAGTAATATTAAGGATATCATTGATCAGTATAAAGGTAGAATGGTAGAGATAAAAGAAGTCTTAAGAAAGGAGGAGAGAGCGGGTCGAGAATAAAAAAGAAAATATGACGCCACTTTTTCAGATTTTGAGAAGATTCAGCTAGACTACCAAATACTAGAAGAAGAAAGAGATGCTTTGACATTATCAAACACAACCCTTGATGGAGAGAAGAAAAATTTAGAGAGCAAGATGGCAGAAATGCCAAACACAAAAATCCACAGCTGATTAATAAGAAAAGTAGTATAAAGTCTGAATTACGGAACTAGAAGCCCAAAATAGTTCCTTGGAAGTATTATTGAAGGAAGCATTTGAACAAAAGATGGACATAGCACATATGAGAGAAAATTCTCTCCTACTTAGAGGTAAAATATATCAAGTGCAGGTTAAACTAGCAGAAGAGGTCTTCAAAATCAAACAAGTAAAAGCTTGATTGTAGGAGATCTCAGTCATAGCTACTGAATTCAAAGCCAAGACCTAGGACATTACAGAGACCATACTAGGACAACTGATATGGTTGGAGAGAAACAAAGAGCCTCCGGAAAATGCATCTGTTAAGGATCCAGAGAGGTTGCAGCTCAAGTATGATCTCATGAATTTCAGTAATAAAGTTGTTGAGAGACTGATAGATGCAGTCGAAAATACAACGGAAAAATGCAGAGAATTTTATAAGAAGGTGCTGACAACTCACAATAAATCCCAGACATCTTCAACAAAAATGTTGCAGGGGTTTCCAGCCCATGAAGAACACTTGAAGCACCTGCATGATAGGTTGCAGGAAGATGAACTTAGCATACAACTGATTAAAGGCTTAAATGAAAAGGTGATAAAGAGTATGGTGGCTCAATCTGTAGTGAGTAATTGGATTTTAGAAGACCAGATTTGAGTAACTCCACCAAGGGTGGCTGATATAAAGACTCAATTGTCCAAGCATGAGGTCACAGTTAGATTCTTAGAACCAACAGATTTTGGAATCATTGCTTCATATGCTATGGCATGGAAACAATTCATCAATTGGTTGACTGGGACCACGTAATTGGTTATGTCCTATCTACACATGGAAATGTAATTGTAATATTTTGGATTTATCTTATTTTATTAGTGAGCACACTAGGAAGACAAGCAACTTGTATGCGAAAGTTGAGGAAGCCCAAAGGGCAGGGAGACCAAGAGTCATTTTTGCAAATGTATAAATATAGGTAGAGTCAAATAGAAGAGGGACCTTTCTAGATCTCATATGAAAAACTTTTTGTAAGAAGAACTATTTATTGTTATAATAAAGAGGACTGAAATTTTGTTGGAGAAGGGGCTGCCTGAGTTTCAAAAGCATGCTGTGTAGATTGTTGAATAAAGAACTATTTCTATTTTAGCTTACTATACAAATATGTGGGATCGTTTTAACTGCTGAACTACTTATGTGTTGTGAATGATTTCATTTCCATGTTTTGAATCTTATGCAGCAAATGAGTAGTGAATGCTTTAACAACACTGAGCTATCTCTATGTTATATATTTTTTGTTGTATTTATGTATTATGAATTTATTAGCTATCTCTAAAATTATTTGTGCAGAAAATGTAGTACATTACTCATATAAATAATAATCTTGCTCCCTAGGGATAGGTTAGATAGAGTAGATTATATTAGTTGTTCTTTGCTCCCGGTGATTTAGGAACAAAGGGCATAAGAAGGAAGGTAAGAACCTACACATCAAATTGTGAGGTTTTTGTTTCTTGGTCACTTGCATTTAATATAAGCACTTGCATATCATTCATAAACATAAAAAACACACACAAACGGTGGACCGGGCTGCAACCTAAATTTGATCCGAGAGAAGTATTTCTTGTAGATGATCACCTACAAAGTTTTTTCTTATCCTTAGAAGGTTCGTAGTAGATCATGAAGATGTATTATGTAGACTATTTATGCATACTCTTAAAGGTAAAGAAACATCATGGTATTTTGGTTTACAGGAAATTCAATCACCGACTGGAATACTTTTGAAAGATTGTTTAAGAACAAGTTTGGTAGCCAAATAACTACTGCTACCTTGATGAAAGAATTACTTGCTATAAGGAAGGAAAATAAATATAAAGTGCAAGACTTTAGTCAGAGTTTTTCTAGTCATTTAAATAATTTCAGCGCTGCCACAAAGCTTAATGAAGAGAATTTAATTGAATATTACAATTCAACACTTGGCCCCAACATAGAATTGTTTGTTAAAAGATTAGTAAAGCCTTCCTTGGTGGAAACTTATGAGGAAGCTGTAAAAATAGAAGTTGAACTTGAAAGTATAAACAAATACTCTGCAGAACCAGAAATAAGAAATTTTGGTAGCAAGAAACCTTTGTTGTTGATGAGGCCCAAGGATGAGCATTCCCATGAATTTGAAAGTGTGGTCAAAATGATACATAATTTATCCAACAAAATAATTGACATGGAGAAATAAAAGGAATCCAAGAATCAATTCAAGCCTTATTATAAGAGAAGTGATGGAAGTGGTCCATCCAAACCACCCACGCATAGCCCGTCTGCTATGAATTTGAATGAAGTTGGAATGGAAAATTTTTGTACGTTTCATCAACAACCTCACTCTAAAAGGAACTTCCCACAGTGGATTAAATCCATGACTTTGGTTATGAATCAGTTGCTAGATTCTAAATTAACAGAAACTATGGTCGAAGAGGAAAAGGCTCATGGATCGGAGGAGGCACCAGATGAAACCGCCATGGTTTTGTGGGATTGTGCACCCATGTTGGGGTTGGAAAATGAAGAACCTACTAACAAAATACAACTGTCACTAGTAAATGTTACAACAAGAAGCAAGGGTCCACTGATTGAGGATAATACATTACTTCCCAAAATTAAGAAAATTTAGTAGAATATGAAGAAAACAAAAAATAATCCTCAAACTCCACCTGCACCTGATTTGGTTATAACAAGGCAGAATTCCCCCGCAATCAGTAAAACTGTGAAGGATACATAAAATAAGTTTGAAAGTATCAAGAAAATTTTAAGATATTGTGAGATGGGGTATGATATAATAGAGGATATCAAGAAGAGTAAAGAAAATATTTGTTTGTTCGAAACGTGTAACTTACCACAATAGAGAAAGAATCTCTTGGAAGACTTTGATGCACCTGTCAATAAACCCCAAGACGATATTTAGTATGAGGAAGCGATCAATGAAGCAAGTATAGGGGGGAAAATCCAAATCCAGAACATTACCATTTTTACTTTCTTTCGATATTTTTAATCATAGTGTGCACAACTGTCTGGTAGACTCTGGACAAGTTGAAAATGTTATGCCTATTTCAGTCTATAAAAGGATAAATGGGAAACTCACATATTCTAGAGGAAAAATAATACAATTAGACAGAACAAAAATGAAGGTAGTTGGAGAAAAGAATGATGTATTGATACGATTAGCTGCAGAAGAAAGAGTGTGCCAATTTATTGACATTATGGTAGTGGATATACCCAAGTCTTATGGCATAATTTTGAGCAAGGACTGGTCTACGAAACTAAATGGGTATTTTGCTACTGACTGGTTGTATTTGTGGTTGCCTTATAACAACTGTCAGAATCTTATTAAAGTATTAAGGGAACCACATATGAAGTATAATGTGACGCAACTAGAAGGGAAGAATGAACCTGTAAATTTTTTACGTTCGGTTTTGGGAAATTATTTTATTGAACTTGAACCAGGAAATTAGCATGTGGAATAAGCCAATAATGGATCAGATACACAGCCCAAGCTCCTTTAGTTTTCACGGGCTGATAAATTTGACTGTAACATAGTTATCTTAGTCTTAGATGTAGAAAGTAGCACTAGTACAGTAGCATTAGGAGATAGGTTTTGGGTTTTATATTTTGATGGTTCAAAAAATCAGGAAGGATCAGGTGCCAATTGTATCCTGATTGATCCAGAAAACAACAAACATTTTCTTTCTTATAGATTATAATTTGAATGCACCAATAACACAGCCGAGTATGAAGCATTAGTCCAGGGCTTAAAGAAGGAAATTGAGTTCAAAGTAAAAAATTTAAAGGTTTATGGTGATTATGAAATTATTGTTAAACAAGTGTGAAATACAATCCATTATTTATCACCGCATTAAAAGGCTATCAAAGTGAAGTTTGGGACCTCTTAACAAATTTTGATGCATTTAATATTATTTCAATTCCTAGGTTGAAAAATGCAGTAGCTAACTCGTTAGCTACTTCAGCTGCAACGATTGTTCCTACTAATAATAGATGTTGAGTTGAATTGATCTTTAGGCTTGTTGTACCAGAAAACATCACTAATCTGAGAGTGTTCGATGACGATCCATAGATATTAGAATTTCTAACTAATGATGAGAATTTCAAAGAGTCCCTAATTGATGATGAGGAACATCAAGCAACTCTCCAAAATGGGAATTTCATACCCAATGGGGTTAGAAATTTGGAAGGAATGTTTGATCTGAATAACAAGTTCAAAGGGAAAACCAATGTCAAAACGCATAGTTCATCTATGCAATTTGAGTTGGTGAATCTAGGTTCAGAAGCTGAACCCAAATATGTGAACTTGGGAAAGTGCTGCTCACCAAGGGACATAAGCAAATTCATTAGCTTGTTTAAACAATATAAAGATGTATTTTCTTGGATGTATGAAGATATTAAGACTTATGAAACCCGAATTATACAACATGTTGTTACAATAAAGCGGGGCCCCAAACCATTTCAGCAGCAATTAAGGAAGATGCACCCTAAATTAGAACCCCGATCCAAAATGAAGTGAAGAAGCTCCTTGATGCCAAGATTATATTTAGATTTAGACAATTGGATGGGTTGCAAATTTGGTACGAGTGAGAAAGAATTATGGTGAAATTAGACTTTGTGTAGATTTCAGGAACTTAAATTGTGCCTTTGACAAAGATAACTACCCAGTCCCACCCATGGAGAAGATATTGCAAATGGTTTCAGGCTCCGAGTTGTTCTCTCTGTTAGACGGGTTTTTAGGCTACAACCAAGTGTTGGTAGTAGAACAAGATAGACTAAAGACCACTTTTAGAACTAAATGATAAACTTTTCATACAGAAAAATGCCTTTTGGTCTTATTAACACTGGAACAACTTTTCGAAGGGTGATGGATATAGATTTCTGTGGTTTGATTGGTCACAGCGTGGTAGTTTACTTGGATGATGTTATAGTTTTATCCAACAAGAGAGAATAACATATTTTTCATCTAAGACAAATTTTTGATCACTGTCATAAATATGACATTTCTTTAAATCCGAAGAAATGTTTTTTTGCCGTATTAGAAGGAAAGATTTTGGGTCACATAATTTCTAAGAGGGGGATATCCATAGACCTGGAGAGGATTAAAGCTATAGCACATATCCCCTTACCCCATAATAATAAAGGCATGCAATCTTTCATGGGGACAATCAATTTTTTGCAAAGGTTTGTGCCTGATTTTGCTCAAATAGTCAAAAATTTGCAATAGATGGTTAAGAAAACTGTTAAATTTAAATGGACTGACTTAGAGAAAAGTGCATTCAACAAAATTAAAGAAACAATAGCCCATGCACCTTCCCTCAAAATTCCTAATTTTGAGAAATATTTCATTTTGTACACTTTTGCTTTAGATAACTCGCTAGCAGCAGTGCTTACACAGAAGGAAGAAGGGGGAGATGAGTACCCCATATCATTCATGAGCACTGGTTTACAAGGTGCTAAGTTGAATTACCTTGCAGTTGATAAACAAGCATACACAGTTTTTAAGGTGGTAAAATAGTTCTGTCCATACATACTTAAGAACAGAACCAAAGTATTTTTTACACTCCCAGCAGTTCGGACTGTTTTCGTATAGAAAGAGTTAGGAGAGAGAAGATGAAATTGGGTAATGACCTTGCAGGAATATGACTTAGAATTTAAACAAGCAATGATCATCAAAGGAAAAGGAATTTGCAAAATAATGGCTGAAAGTCAAGATAATGAAGATGATGATTGAAAGAATGAGGATGATTTGCACATGATTGATATGTGTCCTATATTTACAACCCCATAATCTTGGTACAAAGATTTGATTCACTATCTTCAACAAGGGTATTTTACTGAACACTGGACTTCCAAAAAAATAAGAGCATTACACTTGAAGTCAGCATCATATCAGATAATTAACAGATTTATTTTCAGAAAAAAAATATGACGGAGTTTTTCTTAGAAGTTTGGAACGAGAAAATGCAACCAAAGTCATTAAAGAGTTGCATGACGACCTTGATGTAGGTCATTTTTCAGGAGATACTAGAACGCACAAGTTTCTAAGGGTTGGATACTATTGGCCGACTTTCTTTAAAGGCACTCATGCTTACATTAGGAAGTTTGATACATGCCAAAGGAGTGGCGAGAGACAAGCGAAGGCAGCTGGGCCATTACAACCAATTATTATTTTTGAACCATTCAAGCAATGGGGAATTTAAATTATTGGAGAAATCAATCCAAAATATTCGTTGCAACAAAATTACATCCTCACAGATACGTATTATTTTACCATATGGGTGGAAGCGATCCTGTTACGAAAAGTAAATGAAGATGTAGTCATAGATTTCTTACAAGACCATATTATGACCAGGTTTAGGGTTCCAATTTCTCTGGTTTTTGATAATTTATCTTATTTTTCATCAATTAAACTTACTTCATTTGCTAATGAGAAAGTAATAAAGTTACATTATTTTGCTAACTATTATCCACGAGGTAACGGATTAGCTGAATCAACTAATAAAAATATCATTAAATTTTAAAGAAAACTGTCATAGAAAATGAGAGAAGCTGGCAAATAGCTCTTCCTAATGCACTTTGGGTTGATCGAGTCACACCCAAGAACTCCTTAGGTGTTTCACGCTATACCTTAGTTTATGGAAAGGAAGCTATTTTACCCCCTAACATTTTGTTTCCTTGTTCTCAATTAGCCCAAGCATCCAGAGGATCTAGTAGTGAGGTTTTACAAGCAATACTTTGCTAAAATTAGAAGAGTCTAGATCTAATTCTAAAGAAATGTCTAAGCACTAGCAAGATATTGTGAAAATATGGTTTGACAAACACAAGTCCGGGAATAAAGATCTTGAAGTAGGATATTTGGTTCTGAAGTGGGATCACCCGCATGATGGAAAGGGTAAGCACACTAAGTTTCAATATCTGTGGATATGCCCATTTCAAATTGCAGAAAAGCTTGGCCCTTGGACATACAAACTATAGGATTTACAAGGGTGGGAAGAGAATCTACCTGTAAATGGTTTGGTTCTGAAGCCTTACTTTACTTAATGCATTTGAGGTATTTTGTACATAAATAAACCTTTTTTCTTTTGCTTCGATTTTTCGTAGTTATATTTACTTTCTTGGCATTTGATTTATTTCAGTTTGTTTTATTTTCTTTATTTTAAAATTTCAAATAAGCCATCATAGGTTCTGGTGTTTGGGGGACATTGGAATTTGGACAAACTGCAAATATTTTGACCAGAGAGCTTCTTGTTGGATTTACTTATATAAAAAAACGTATCATGATAAGATTCTTTAATTTAATAGACTATTTGAAGGGAGGTTATTTTATGAACACATTGAAGTCCTATTTTAAACCCTGTTAAATAACTAAGGTAAGAGGAGTCTATAATACTATTTTGGGGCTCCATCCACTTCACATTAAAATATGTCCTAGGAAGCTAACAACAATGGACCGATGGAAAGGAAGCAGGATGGGTAGGTGTATGGTATTTAAAACGATCACATGCCTGAAATAAAAGCCAAAAGGCTTAAAAGAATCAAAATTTCCTAGAAAAAAAGCATGTATCAAAATATATACTGAACAAAATTAGTAAGATAATGAGATCACTTAGAGGTTCTTCCCCGTCTGTGATATGGAAACATATTATCTCTCACACAAAAGGACACTGTGGATGGAATAACCTAAACCAAGTTTCAAATGAAAGGAGCAATTTGGGAAGACTCAAAAGGAAAAAAGTCTCAAAAGCAACAAAAGAATGCAAAAGGCATGGGAATGAGGAACAAACGAAGATGCCTGCTCATACTTTGTTACAATCATGTGGTGTCTTATCCATAAGAAACCGAATGCAGAGGTAAATGAACCCCATATTTTGGCCTTAGAAGAGTTATTAGGACTTTGAAAACTTGGTTACCCTACCCTAATGGACTAAAATCAATGTTAAAGTTCTAAATAGTAAATTCCTAGTAAGGTCTGGACATCTTAAAGAAATCTTGAATTTGTTTTGGGATGAGTTGGTTTAATAGAATACCATAGAACAGTTTTGGGTTTTAAAAGTTAGTTTTTCCAGAGATCTGTGTTCACCATCCAATTGCCAATTGTTGCTGCTGCAACTATTACCCCAAATTTTTTTGCATTTTTTAGGACCCGCCTTTATTTTTAGTTTTGCTACTTAGACCTTTTAAGCTGTGAAAGTCCCTCACTCATGACTCATTTTCACCCTGTAGAAATTCGAAAAGTTGAATTTTTTACTCTAAGGAATAAAGTATTTTAATCCGTAATAGTGCATGAGTCTCCTTGTTTGATCTGTAGTGGTGGTTGAATTTCAAGTTTTAATCCAAAGCGGCGGATGATTTTTCAAGTTTTGACCCGCTATGGTGGATAGTTTTTTAAGTCGGAAGCCACTACAGTAGATGGTTTTTTATGCACTTTGTTTGTTTTGTTTTATCCGCTGCATCGTAAGTTTTCATGAGAATGTAGCCGCAACAGTGCGTGGGTTCTGGTTTTTGATCCACTGCATTGGATGCTTTTCATAATTGTGGAGCAGCTCATTGCTTTCCGCTACATTGGAAGCTTTCCAAGGATTGGGCCGCAACGGTGGTTGAGGTTTTTGATGATTGTCGGATCTTTTGTCGATTCACTACATCGTATGAATTTTTATTTCTCTTCTACAATGATGGAAGGTTTTCTCTTTGACCTCCCAATCCTGACCTTCACTCTATTGATCCTTCTTGATCAGAACCATTGTCATCCTCAAGCCGCTACTACTGTTGTCTGTCAATATTTTCTTCCAATACCTTCCGTCTGCTGAAGCCATGACTCATCAGTGAGTGTCTTTCAAAGAAGTGATCCGATAGTAGCTGTGACGTCGGTATGTTAGAGCTGCCATTATTGGGGTTCTTTTCACTTGATTCCATTTTTTATTCTTCGATGCACTGTGTTATTGGCGCCAACGGCGTTTTTGTTTTGCATGTGTGGAGTTAAATATTACCTATCGTTTTAAGTGGTTTTTACCTGTTGTTATTTATATATATGTCGGAGAAAGGGGTTTTTACCACTGTTATTGATTGATGGTGAGTGCATTAGAGCTATAAGTTGTGATTTTATCTCATTTAAGGCATCCATCGTGATTTTGCTAGAACCTCCATCTAGAGCTCACGTGGCGTGTTGGATGTCGCATCCATGACCGTTGTCAAGCCCATCCTACCAGGTGGGTTTTTTTCGTTTACTTTTTTTCGATTGGTGGTTTGGTTGGGTTGGCAACCTGTTGGTTTTCGATATGCCATGTAGGGGTTTGGTTGTTGGGTTGTTTTTGTTTAAAAGAACTCTCACCTTGCCTTTTCTAGTTTAGCATATTTTCTTTTTGACCTAAACGTGGTTTCTCGACTTGCTCCTATGGAGGTTTTCCATTTTCATTCCAAGGAATTTCACCCACAGGACTGGCATCCAATGATGAATCCTGAGCGGCCCGCGATTTTTGTCATTCTGGGTCTGACCTGGTTCTCACCCCTATGCGGTGGTAGAGGTTGTGGTTTGTTTGATTCAGGTTATCCTTTAAGGTTTTGAATATTTTTCCATATCTCCTCACAAAGGGAGTTTGACCCTGGTGGTTGAAGCTAGGGCATCGCTGTTGTTTAACCTATGTGCATTACCTGTAGGCTGTGAGCATCTTAAAGTTATTCGTGCGTGATGGTGAGGGGGTATTTCAGGTTTTTGGTTGTTTTCTAGGTTTTAGAAACAAAGGGGATACCCTAGCCAAAGCCCTACTATGTTACAATGTTTTTTTAACCAAATTTTTTGACCTACTTGGCTACGGTGTGTTTTCTTGTTTCGATGGGCGAAGATAATGTGGTAAAATAGAATACTAGCTTGTTCCTTGAAAAAAATGGTTTTCCCAACATGTTAATATTTTGATACCATATTCATTTGTTTTTCTCATATGAATGCATGAGCTTCTTAATGGCATTAAATGCTAAGACATTTTTTTGTGTTATTATAGTCATAGTTTGTACTAGACAACATGATGAAGAAGGGAAAAAAGAAGGCCAAGATTGTATACTATGTGTTAGATGCTGAAATATGACCCACACCAAGGGTGGAGATAATATATAATGATACGAAATTAGTTGTCGGGGATGAACCTGAATTTAAATGTGGTCAGATCTATCACATGCTTGTGGAGAAGAAGGTTCCAGAGGCAGGGTTGGAGGACCTAGCCTTATATGATAACATACTGATATTTCAAATCACTAAGATATCCACTAGAACAGATATTTTTCCTAGAACTGAGGTCATTGGATGGATTCTGTCCAAAGAATATGCAATAGGGATGGTCATGTATGACGTGGAGGATAAAGGATTTGCATTCTTCACATCTGCATTTATAGCAAAAGATTACAGCTTGCCACCATTAGAATTCAGCATGACAACTGACTGGGTAAAGGGATTAACTCTTGATTACATGGCTACAACAAAGATGATGGTAGCTGAAGGAAACACTTTTCGGCATAAACAATCCAGGGAATATGAAACTGCCCATCTATGTACCCCATAGAGGATGGTAGTACTGATGCTGAATAGGATTTTCGACAGAGCCGAAAAAATATCTTATGAGTTTGGTTGGATCCCACTGATATACCATGTAGCCATCAAGGGAACATTTTTCAATTGGGCTGACATAGTAGCCAATAGTCTATCTTCCTGCATTACTGCAGCCCAAGAAGGTTTGCATCAACGAAAATCTGAATTCTATATGGGATCTTTTTTGGTTGACTGCATACTTTTCTTTCGCCCTTTTGAGAAGCTCAACTGCAAGTGGAAATGAGGAAAATCCCCTATTTATGTAGTATATCAGATATTGTGGGCTCACAAATACCATAGTCACTACAAGCTAATCTGTGAAGAGTTCTTGATGCCCCTATACCAACTAGTTTTCTTGGAGGAGTGTAAGTGTCTGTCTAAAGGTGCTTTGGAATCTATTAAGGAGTTTGGGGATTAATTATTCTCAGAAGAAGGAACATATCTAAGGATCTATGGGGGAACCAAAGCACCCTCATTGTTGTTAACATATGCCACAGGTTACATAGTTCATAAGGAAGATGTGAGATAGATTTTCTTGGATGGCTTTGGAAGTCATTTCTTCGATCCAAAAAAGGTTGTGTTTCCACCACTACCTTTGTGTGTGGAGAGTTGTAATTTATCTAAATTATATAGTTCCCTTTAGTTCATTAAGGAAGCAGAAATATTTCATTTCGGTGAAAAGAGATTTCATCGAAATGATTCCTAAGGTAAGGTTGCAGCCCATCTGGCACTCCTTAAGGTAAATTTCGAATATGTCGATCATGTGGACAAGAATTAAGAAATGTACAGGAATATTTGCAACATGACCTCTTTGAATAAGTGGCTCAAAAGGAATACCACATTAGCTAGAGTTAAAGGCAGTAGCAGCAGCAATCCAGAACCAAAGGGAAAAGAGGAAGAAACCACAAGAAAGGCAAAGGAAGAGATTGGATGAAGACTGGAAAAAGGTGCAAGGAAACTTTTAGCTAATGAATCCCAGCAAGAAAAGGAGGAAAAAGAAGCTACCAGAAAAGAGAAGGAAGAGGAACAAACAAAGAAAGAAGAATCTATCAAGGAAAATATTGTAGAGTTGGAAATATCAATAGCTCAAGAAGCTCAAAATCAAGAACAAGAAGCACAAAACTAGGGAGAGGTGACTAAAGAACAAAGGAAGAAAGGTCAATAAGAGTTAGAAAATGAGAATCAGGGATAAGATCCTACTCAGGACAGCATCGAGAACCTCCCTTCCACTTCAGGAAGTATACTCATAGGAGGGCATCTCCCTATGGTTGAATTGGGTTGGTACCATTTACCCCGTCAAAGAAACATCAAGTTGCAAAACTAGAAGATGTATTTTTTGATCCTTAGAGAAAATATTTTTTTTGGAAAATGGAGAAAACTATGAAGACGAGTACTTAACCTGAAATCACAACAGTAACCAAGAGAACAATGGTGAAGGATGTAGAAGAAGACTTGGTGCAGATGGCCTCATGGGGTGTTGCAACTGCATAGGTGAATGCCCATAATATTAGTAAGCTTAAGGATATAATTGATCAGTATAAAGGTAGAATGGTAGAGAGAAAATAAGTATTAAGGAAGAAGGAGAGAGTGGGTCAAGAATCAAAAAGAAAATAAGATGTTATTCTTTCATATTTTGAGAAGCTTCAGCAGGACTACCAAATACTAGAAGAAGAAAGAGATGCTTTAAAATTATCAAATACAACCCTTGATGGAGAGAAGAAGAATTTAGAAAGCAAGATGATAGAATTGGAAGCACAGAAATCCACAGCTGACCAACAAGCAGAGAAGTATAAAGTCCAAATTATGGAACTAGAAGCCCAAAATAGTTCCTTTGAAGTATTATTGAAGGTGACAAATGAATGGAATATGGACATAGCACCTCTGAGAGAGAATGCTCTCTTACTTAGAGGTAAAAATATTAATTGCAGGTTAAACTAGCAGAAGAGGTCTTCAAAATCAAATAAGTAGAAACTCGACTGCAGGAGATATCAGTTGTAGCTCCTTAATTCAAATCCAAGACCCAAGACATTGCAGAGACCATACAAGGACAACTGACATGGTTGGAGAAAAATAAAGAGCCCTGAAAACACACATGTGAAGAATCCAGAGAGGTTGCAGCTCGAGTATGATCTCATCAATTTTAGTAATAAAGCTGTTGAGATACTGATAGATGCAGTCGAAAAGACAATGGACAGATGGGGAGAATTTTATAAGAAGGTGCTGACAACTCACAATAAATTCCATACATCTTCAGCAAAAAGGCTGCAGGATTTTCCAAGCCATGAAGAACACTTGAAGCACCTGCATGATAGGCTATAGGAAGTTGAACTTAGCATACAAGTGAATAAATGATTAAATGAAAAGGTGATAAAGAGTACGGTGGCTCAAGCTACAGTGAGTAATTTCCTTTTGGAAGACCAACTTCGACTAACTCCACCAAGGGTGGATGATATAAAGACTCAATTGTCCAAGCACGAGGTCACGGTTAGATTCTTAGAACCAATAGATTTTGGAATCATTGCTTCAGATGCTATGGCATGGAAACAGTTCATCAATAAGTTGACTGGGTCCACTTAAGTGGTTCTATCTTATCTACACATGGAAATGTAATGTTAATATTTTGTATTTATCTTATTTTATTAGTGAGCGTACTAGGAATACAAGCAATTTGTAACCGAAAGTTGAGGAAGCCCAAAGGGATTCCCAACCAAGATTCATTTTTGCGAATGTATAAATATAGGTAGAGTCGAGTAGAAGAGGGACCTTTCTATCTCTCATATGAAAATAATTTTTGTAAGAAGAACTATTTCTTGTTATAATAAAGAGGACTGAAGTTTTGTTGGAGAAGGAGCTGCCTGAGTTTCAAATGCATGTTGTGTAGATTGTTGAATAAAGAACTATTTATGTTTTAGCTTACTATACAAATCTATGGGATTGTTCTAACTGCTGAACTACTTCTGTGTTGTGAATGATTTCATTTCCATGTTATGAATCTTATGCAGCAAATGAGTAGTGAATGCTTTAACAACACTGAGCTATCTCCATGTTATATTTTTTTTGCTGTATTTATGTATTATGAATTTATCAGCTATCTGTAAAATTATTTGTGTAGAAAATGCAGTACATTACTCATATAAATAATAATATTTCTCCTTGGGGATAAGTTAGATAGAGTAGATTACATAATTTGTTCTTTGCTCCTGGTGATTTAGGAACAAAGGGGATAAGGCGAAAGGTAAGAACCTATGCATCACATTGTGAGGTATTTGTTCCCTGGTCACTTGCATTTAATCTAGGCACTTGCATGTCATTCATAAACATAAAAAACACACAGTTGTTCAACCGACTAGTTACACACCTCTTCACATCCCAAGGTATATTTATATATTGCTTGTCTTGCTTATATTTATTTTTGTACATGCAAGTATCTTTTTCCTTGTTTGCCCCATTGATATGCTGACATTGACATATATATTATTTTATGCAGCTTGATAGTGAGTGAGTGGTTATTAAAGAGCACCCAATGGGAGTCGTATCTCACAAATGTTGCAAGAACCCTCCACAAAATCCCTCATAAATGTTGCAAGAACCATCCACAAGAGACGTCCACAAATGTTGCAAGAACCCTCTACACATTGTTTTAAGTAATGTGTCTACCCATGTTTCCTTGGATGCATCATGCTATTGAAGAAATCTCTCGATGACATTGGCGGTACTATACTTGAGCATTCTTGCACATGGTTAGGATCCAAAAAACGACATATATGTGCAAATGTATGATAATATAGATCAAAATCTGTGTGTTATCTACAACAACAAGTGTTCTGGATGGTATTGATTCTAACATACAACGTCTTGCATTTTTCAAAATATCTTTGCCCGAGCCTTAGCTCTGCATGGGAAACTTTAAACATCTCGAACAATTGATTTTTTGTCATGTCAAGATAATGTTTAACATGAATTTCATTGTTCATAGAACCCCTACAGTGTTTTAACACATCCTTTGTGTTAGAAGAAGTCCTAGTGTTATCGTGCCAAAACATGTGCACTAGTCCCTTCACTACTTCGACTAACTTCATGTCTTTGCAGGGAAACCTACCACTAAATTCCCATAATGTTTCCATTCGTCCCTCTACATCAAGGTTGTCTCTTCTTACTGAATATTTTTTAAGTGTATTTGGATGTAAAGGAACAATTTGTGATGTGCATTTAAGTAAATGACATTTTATTGTGGATCTACAAACAATTGATTCAGCCAACATGCGGCGAGCCACATTACAGTCCTGTGAACCTGTTTTTTTACCAATTAATGTGAATGCAACAACAATATATTTAACAATGTGATTACTTGATTTGGTATTCTTCAATGTTCTTATGCCTAAATTTCTTCTAACAGTTGCCATATTTCTAGATTTAAGCAAAGCTAAAAACAATTGGCATTTGCTGGCTTCGGATTTGTTATCAAAATATTGTTTCATTATTTTAGAACAATGATGAAGGATAGTGCATTTAGCCACCTTACCTTCCATGGAAATCAATTCGCTCTCGTCCACTTGTATGTGTTTAGGAGTTCTCTTTCATTTTGATGTGATATTTCTTGTCGTTTGAAATTATGGAGTGAGCTTTACATCCACTACAGGCTGAAAACTTCGATTAGGAAATTGAACCACCTGTCATGGTTTTTCCTAATTAACATTTGCATCAGGAGTAACATAATTATTGAACTCTTCAAAAGATTCTCCATTTAATAATGGATCAATAATATCATCTCCCCTATAACCAACTTCCTTTAATGTTTCATTATCTTCTTCAGCCTCTACATCAGGTATATGTTGAGCGGGAATGGGAACTATTTGTTCATCCAATGAATGCCGATGATTTCTTGAATCTTTCCTCTTTTTTTCTTTTTTATTTTCACCTTCTTTCGGTGTAAGCACCTTCCTCACTGACGTTTGACCTCTATTACGTACATTCCCCATTGAAATCCACCCAAACTTGTACAAAACCTATGGATTTGTGTAAGTAATGATTAAATTGCACGTTGAACAGTTCTCTGTGCACGGGTTCATAAAAATTATGTCTTTTTCTACAGTAAACCTGGCCCACAACATGCAACCCAAATTTTTTTATGTAACACATATCACATATGTGATATAACACATGTCTGTTTTATTGCATATAAGATATGGATACACTGCATTTTACTTAACGAGCAGTTTGTATTACGTGATCGACAAATCAAATTGCAGTTTATATTGCATATGTGATTTAGTGCATATCAAATATTATATATTTATTAGTTACCCATTCATGGGGTACCACTTATATATATATTATTTCTAATTTTGAACAACTGCCATAGAATCAATCTTTACAATCCTAGGGCATAGTTGAAAAAACAAACGTGGTAGTCCACCCCAAATATCAAATTAAAACATCTACAGACTAAAATATGTTAAACATCTATAAACTTATAATGGACCCCATACCAATTGTTAAGACCTCCAGACCTATCCTTAGACCATGGTAGTGTCTATAGAACTATCTCTTGTCTGGAAATATCCACATATGCGATATATCACATATGCGATTTAGTGCATATCAAATATTATATATTCACAGGCTACCACTTATATATTGAATATCCAATATTAATATATTTAATGCATATCAAATATTATATATTTACTAGTGACCCATTCATGGGATACCACTTATATATATATTGTTGATTTCTAATTTTGAACGACTGCCATAGAATCAATCTCTACAGTCCTAGTGCATAGATGAAAAAACATAGGTGGTAGTACACCCCAAATATCAAATAAAAACATCTATAGACTTGAATATGTTAAATATCTATAACCTTATAATGGACCCCATACTAATGGTTAAGACCTCCATACCTATACTTGGACCATGGTAGTGTCTATAGAACTATCTCTTGTCTAGAAATATTCATAATGGTTCCTATATGACCATGGTCAACGCCTCCTGAACAATATTCAATGCATAAAATAGACTAATGGCACATATATCTCATATTAAGGCTAAATATCCCCTTTAAAGGGAATGTATAGTGGTTTAAGACTTGTTTATGTTACACTATTGTCCGATTACCATGGTTAAGACCCTCAGACCCATCCTTAGTGCATAAAACCTCGTAGTGATACCCATATCCCACTAAAGGACAAATATTCCATCTATAAGGCATGTGTGTTGATTTAGGGACTTATTGTCTACTCTTACATGAATATATTCAATGTCCATAGACCCATCCCTCCCATCCAAAAGCCTATAATGGAACCCTTATCCCATTATAATACCATTTAGCCTCCCAATATTCCACCCAGACGGTCTATTGGGTGGGTCATGGAACAACATTACATTGGTTAAGAGGGGGGGGTTCCAAAGGAGGGAGAGGAAGCTATAGAGGGAATCATGGGAGGGAGGGATGGGTAGGGGACATATATGGGGGTTGAAGGGAGGAGAAATATAAGGGGAAGGGTGGGATGGGTATGGGAGATATGTGAGGGTGGGATGGAGGGAGGACAAATATAAAGGGAAGGGATTGGTTGGAGGGGAATAAATATAAGTGGGAGGGAGGGACCTGGGGTCTTAGATATTTTCAAGGGATGAAACCTATACTTTAGGCCCTAAATGGAGCTTCCAGGCATCTAGGACCACCAATAACACCTTAAACCACCATATGTTACCTCTTGAGGCCATTCTTAGGTTTGTTTGTGGGCATTGGCATGATTAGGTTGTTTTAATCACTAATGGTCGGTTTAGAGACCTTTTACATGGTTGAGCGATCGCAAAACCTTGGTCGTAGGCATTAAAGGAAGCTTCCAGGGATCTAAACGAAAGAATAATGTATCAAGCCACCACACATGACCTCTCCAGGGGGTCTTTGGCCTTAGATTAGGGATATGTGATTGATTGGTGATTTTTTTTATAGTAGTTATGGGTCTCGGGGCCATATGCATGGAAATGGGAGGAAACCCAAGCCTTCAACCCTAAATGAATCCCTTAGTCTTTGAAGGTCAATAAGGACACTTCAAACTACTAGGGAGGACCTATTGATGGTATCCCTACCCAAAAAATGGGATAATCATGCCATCGAGAGGTTTTAAATAGTAGACATGGTTCTTAAGGAATTACGCATGGTTGGCGAAGTAAACCCAAACCTTAGTCCATAAAGTAATATTATATCCATGCAAGGCCTAAAACGATACCTAAAATTACCTCACATGTCTTACAAGCACTCGGTATGGGTCGTGTGGCCTTCGACATTGTTGGGGGAGTAATCATTGGGATTGTACTATAAAAAGAACTTCTAGGAATCCATGAACATGAAAAACAACTCAAATTGTCACATACCCCAGATTGAAAAAACATTTTATGTTTGAGAAGACATTATCCTTTAATTTTATTGTAAATTTTGTAATTATTGACCAAGTAGGGTCAAGGATGATTGTATTTAATTGCTGAATATTTTATTAATAAATAAATAAAAGATGAGACAACATCTTAAGGAGGATGTTAAATGAGTGTCTACTGGCCACTTGGTGGAATAGGCTGGGTTGAGAGCAGATTGACACTTGGAAGCATCCTCAAACTATTTCTAGCTGTTGTAGGAGGCAACTTCCCTATTTTTGTGGTCATGTTCCCCAAGAAAGTGGAACAAGAGCACGTGGCTCATTAAATGAAAAACCTGACCCAAAAGACCTAGGCATGCTTATAAAATACCCATCGAATTTAGTTGAGGATGTTCAATCTTTACTTGTGAAATTTCTGGGTGAAATTTGTGCACAAGAGGTTCAATGGAGGGGAAAGGAAGAAGTGTTAGAGTGTGAAAGTGCTTATTTACTAAACTAGTGTAGCTATTTTGGCTGAGTTCTTACTGCTATAGGAAGAATTTTTACTGCTGATTACTTTGTGGAGTTGCATGGGTTTCTTAACCCATTCTCTCACCGATTTCTTTCAACCAGGTGGACCAGTGGACAGGCTCGGGGGTCCTAATCCTAGCTGCTAAGCTATCTTCAGGAATTTGGTTGGGTGGAATGGGCTCCTTAGACTGTTGTCTCCCCTGCTATATTACTAGGTTCTAAATGTTATTTAATTTTCTCTATGCATTCATAGTAACTAGACTGTATGAATTTAGGCATTGATGTTTATATATGACTCACTCATTTGTTTTTAAAAATTAGATAGTTAAATCTCTTATTGTTCAAATATAAATAAATTCTAGTCAAAAATGTATTCGAATGATTGAATTAGGGTTTTAAATATTTTGTTAAAAGAATGAAAGAAAACTCCTTGCTGTATTTTTGCACACCTCTGTAGAAGTAGTACTCTAATACAGTAGGTAAATTTAAGAATGATGAATATATAAGGTTAAGACGTGAGTGAATCTGATCTTTTATCTTTTACTGTTAATATATTCTAGAAATGTTTAACAGAAAATTTCCTCAACTCTAGAA
>LPNX010419991.1:179385-202940 GCA_001517045.1 Pseudotsuga menziesii | reverse complement strand
ATATATATATAACTATTAACTAATACAGAACAAGAAAACAATGCAAATGGAGCAACATAAGACTATATAAATCGTATAATGAAATTGCAGTAATAATTTATGTATTACAAATAATAATTATGTTAATTGCATTAATACTGTACAAATATCAAATATTAAATAAGAAACATTAAAAACAATAAACAATGCAGAATCTAAATTAAAAAAAAATACTAAAATTTACTTTGGGTTAAAACCCTAAATAAGAAAACCTGTCTAACCAAGTTTTTTTTTCCTTTATTCCTTAAGGATAAAGTATTTCTCAGTTTATTCCAAAACCTTACTATTCCAAATATTTCAATATATAAATATTATATCCAATTTATAATTGCCTATATTAAATTGAAGTTAAACACAAACAGGGTAAAATTTGTTTAGTATATATAAAATAAATAGAATAAAAGAAATTAAATTAAATTACTCTAAATCTTTTTATACAGTTTATCATAGGTCTTAAGATCGAACCTCTCGACCAAGAAGACTTTTTTTTCTTCTATTTCTCAAACATTTGTTTATAGTAAAAACCCTACAATTTTATTATAACAAAATACAAATTAAATCAAATTCATGGTGTTCTTAATAAAAATATTTAACAAAAACAGGTACGAGTAAAAACAACAAAAGGACCGTTGATTTTTCAGTATTGATTTTCCCTTATCTCCGAATTGTAGAGTATAAAAAGAAAATCCCAAGTTCTTATAAGTTCTTCTTTTTTCTTCCACACAAATTTCAAAACCGAAATCATTAATACTATCGAAACTGTAAAATCTATTAAAACAATACAAGTTTCAAACCCAAAATTTTTCTATCCATTAACAGTCTTTAAAAAACCGAAATTGTTGAGCCATACAGCTTATAATTTTTTTATCCAACACATACAAGTATGCACAACACTAGCATACATAATTGCAACCTATCATAACGGATCCAAGGCCATATGACTCTTTACAAATAATTCTTTTAACCAAACAAGTCATGGCCACCATCGCTAGAAGAACCCTACTCATCGTCGAAGGAGAAACCCTAGGTGGTAAGGCTGAGGCTTACCAAGTCTTTTGCATAGTGAACTTTCATCTTGAAAACTCATAGTTTTTCCAAGCAACCTCTCTCATTGTGGATGAGAATCCCAAGGTGCAACATTTTCTGAGCTGTTTACCTTTTCACATTAAAGATAGAATTGAATACAATAATCCTAAAACCCTTGAAGAGGCTATGCAAAAGGCAAATTTTTTTCTATGAGCAGAACTGAAAAAGGGAAAACATGCCAAACTGGAAGGCCAAGAGGTCTAATAATTTTGAACATAAGAAGAAGGGTTTCACACCTAACCACAAATTTGGAATAATAATGCATGTAAATTTTCTAGTAAGAATATTTAAGGAAATAAAGGTAACTCACAACCAAACCCTAATGACCCTAAAAATAAAGAACCTGCTAATAATCATAGCAACTATGTTAAGAATAATGAACGTAAAGAACCAATAAAGTGTTGGGATTGTAATCGACCTCACCATGCATCAGTCTGCCCTAACAGAAAGAAGATCATCAGCAACATTCATACAGTGCAGGAGGAAATGACGGTTGGAGACTTAGCAAGAGGAATGCCCATGATTAATGCAGCGCTGAAAAATAGGCAAGATGATTATCAAACTTCCATGGTGGAAGTAGAAGGTAAGATGAATCGAACACCCATTTCTATCTTAATTGACCCAGGCGCTAGCCTGAGTTATGTTTTTCCTAGTTTAGTAGAAAAATGAAAATTATCAGTAGAAAAGTTTATAAAGTCATGGCTGGTTCAACTAGATACTGGAGCAAAAAGAAAAGTGATTAATTTTGTAAAATACTATACTTTATTTATGAATTGGTTTGAAACTTCTGTGAAGCTAATTGTACTTTCGCTAGGCTCTTATGATGTGTTAATTGGTATGTACTGGCTAGAAAAACATATAGTAGTTTTGAACTGTTTTGATAAAACGTTTACATGCGTAAATAATGAAGGATAAATAGTAACCGTAACAAGAATTCCTAGGAAAACAACAATCAGACAACGTTCTGCCTTGCAGTTAAAGAGAGTTGTTCAAAAAGGATGTAAATATTTTGTTGGAACTGTAACTGATGAAGAACAAATTAATAATGAAGATAAACTAAAACTGGAAGATATTCCAATCCTGAGGGGGTATTCGGATGTATTTCCAGAATAAATTCTGGGACTGCCTCTGAAAAGTGAACTAGATTTCACTATTGAGTTGGTACCTGGTGCAGTACCCAACTCAAAAGATCCTTATTTGATGAATATCTTGGAACTTAACGAATTAAAATCACAATTAAAGGAACTTATTGATAAAAAGTATATAAGGCCAAGCATGTCTCCTTGGGGAGAACCTGTCATTTTCGTTAAAAAGAAGGATGGTACTCCATGCTTATGCATTGATTACCATCAGCTTAATAAAATGACCATAAAAAAATAGTTACCTGTTGCCTCGCATAGATGATCTGTTTGATCAGCTACGTGGATAAATAGTATTTTCAAAGATTGATTTACGATCTGGTTATCATCAAGTCTAGATCAAAGATGAAGACATTTTTAAAACAACTTTTAGGACCAGATATGGTCACTATGAGTTAGTTGTCATGCCATTTTGGCTCACTAATGCCCCGACTGTCTTCATGTGTTTAATGAATAATGTATTGCATAAGTATCTCAATAAATTCATAGTTGTTTTCACTGATAATATTTTAATTTATTCTAAGTCTAAAGAAGAACACAAAGTGCACTTAAAAATTGTCTTACAAGTGTTAAGGGAACATCAGATTTATGCTAAATCCATTAAGTGCGACTTCTTTAAAGATAAAATACAATACTTGGGTCATGTGATAACTAAAGAAGGGATCTTGGTTGATCCAGAAAAGATAAAATCTATTGAAAAATGGCTGGTCCCAAAGGATGTGACTGACGTGTGATCATTCATGGGGATCACCGGTTACTATTGAAGATTCATTGAGGGATTCTCAAGAATTGAAAATCCCATAACTTCTTTATAGAAGAAAGGAAAGAAATTCAAGTGGAATAAAAAATGTGAAGAAAGTTATAAGAAACTAAAAAAATTATTAACTATTGCACCATTCTTAAAAAATGTTGATCCTAATAAGGACTTTGTTGTATGCACTGATGCATGTAACGATAGTCTAGGTGGGGTCTTAACTCAAGAAGGACATGTAATTGCATACGACTCTAGGAAACTTAAGATTCATGAAAAAAATTACTCTACCTACGATTTAGAGTTGGATGCTGTCATACATGCTTTGAAGATATGGCGCCATCACTTAATCGAAAGAAAATTTATGTTAGTGATGGATAATAAGATTTTAAATTATTTGTTGGATCAACCAAATTTAAACGCAAGGCAAGATAGGTGGCTAGCTTTCCTGAGAGAGTACGATTTTGAGATCCAACATATTAAGGAAAAATAAAATAAAGTTGTTGATGCTCTAAGTAGAAATGCAAGAGTGAACTGTGTGGCAACAATCAACACTTATAAAACAGATTTAGAAAATCAGTTGGAGGAAAGAGTAAAATTGGATGAAAATTATCAGAAACTACAAGCTAAAGTGGCAGAAAATTTAACTGAAAGTTTAAGTACAAGGTATAGTCTAAATGATAAAGGATTAATACTTTATAAAAATAGGCTGTATATACCTAATGTACCTAAAACTAAGCTGCTGATTTTAAATGAAGTACATAAGACTCCTTACTCAAGACACCCTGGCTATCAAAAGACCAGAACCATGTTGCAGAAAGATTATTTTTGGACGAATGTGAAAAATGAGTTGGCATAGTATATTGCCAAGTGTTTCAAATGTCAACATGTTAAGAATGAAAACTAGCATCCAGCCAGTTTATTACAGCTGCTACCCATCCATAGCTGGAAATGGGAAATAATCAATCTTGATTTTATTACAGGTTTACCTAGAAATCAGAATCAGAATGATTCGATTATGGTAGTCGTTGATAAACTCAGTAAAGTAACTCATTTTATACTAGTAAAGACCACCACAAGGCTACTAATATTGCTGAAATATTTATGAAACAAATATTTCGTTTACATGGGATACCGAAAGTTATAATTTCTAACAGGGACCCTAAGTTTACAGGTAATTTCTTGAAGTTTTTATTTAAAGGTTTGAATACTACTTTAAATTTCAGTACATCTTTTCACCCTCAGATGGATGGACAGACTGAAAGGGTGAATCAAATATTGGAAGATATGCTAAGGATGTATGTTAGAGAACATCCAGGTAAATGGGAGGATTACTTACACTTGGTAGAGTTTGCGTATAACAACCGCTACCAAGCTTCAAAAAAATATAGCCCATTTGAAATTATATATGGCATAAAGTGAAATACTCCCATCTCATGGAGTAACCCAGTTGACAGGTTAGTACTAGGACCTAGGATATTAAAGGAGATGGAGTTAATTGTAAAACAAGTTCAAGGTAATTCGAAGGTTACACAAGACAGGAACAAAAGTCAAGCAGATCTTAAATGAACTCAGAAAGAGTTCCAGGTGGGTGAACATGTTTTCATAAAGATAAGACTAAAAAGAGTTCTTTAAAGTTAGGAAGTTGTACTAAGTTGGCACCCAGATATTGTGGGCCTTTCGAAATATTGTCCAGAATGGGACATGTTGTTAGGATATTTAGACACTTAGGAGTTAGTTAAGATCAACTTGTGTAATATATTCGTTAAGTAAAGTGTGTTTCTTTAGTATGCATTAGCATGCATTTGTAAATATTCTAATCCGATGGTTATGATATGATCTAGACATAAAGTGATCTGACGGTTCAACTTCTCTTATATCATACCTACCATTGATCCATGGCTTAACACCCGATTGGTCCATGATCTCTATTTAAAGAGCTTGGAGGGTCCTTGGCTAGTTGATCGATTATGAGAAGCTCATGTAACTTTCTTTCTTTTGCATAATAAATTTCTCCAAGTAGCTATTTGGCTGGTGCCGTGGACTGTTTCCCTCTCAAGGGTTTTAACCACGTGATAAACATCGGTGTATTGATCTCTGATTCATTTGTGTGAAGTGGTTTCTCTAGGTGTTAGGTTTTTTGGGAGTACCCTGTGTACCTGAACATGGTATCAGAGCGTTTATGAAGAGCCTCTTTCGGTTTTGATCAAGATCTGAAACCGGTCTTGGAGAAACTTTAAAAGGGTTTCTGGTTCTAGAGTTTCTATGCATTTGTGGGATGTGAGAGCTATTCCATTGCGAAATAGTTTTCATTTTGTCGAAAACCATTTCTATTTGATCGAGAAACACCCATTTCGGCAAATCTGAAGGTATAATGTTACACTGACGGATTTGTTTTATTTTTTTTAAATCTCTCATATTTTATCAGTTTCATCATTACATCTTTAATATTTTAGTCTCAGACCGTTGTCTTCCCTGGCTGCATATGCTCTTTGCCATGCACTTTGCGCAATCATGACGAATCAGAAACAGTAAGGGGAAGTTTTTTTTCTTGTATTCTCGGCTACGTATGCTCTTTGCCATGCACCTTGAGTGACCGCAGCAAATCAGAAACAACGAAAAAACTTGAAAACGTATACTTTTTGGGTAAGCTAGCCAATATCTAACCCCACCCATAGTGTGGAAAAGTTTTTATTGTTTTTTGTTTTTCATTTTTTTGTGATTTGCAGGAAAAAAGGAAAGCATAGAAAACGAGAGAGAAGAGTAAAAAAAATGCCCCCTTCCTCTTTCCATTTTGTTACGTACCTTTTAAACTTAGCTCACTTGGTTCAAAGTTGCTTTATTCTTTGAAAAGTCTTGAGTTCATGTCTTATCTAGTTACTTTTTAGTGCATGCAATTTCTATTTTAAATTTACTTATTGTAAAAGTGTGTCTCACTTAAATAATATAAATAAAAAGTGAGTCACTTAAGTCTTTTAATTTATTGCCGCACTATTTAAAAGTAACATTATTGTAAAAGTGAACATCACTTATTTTACAAAAGTGATTCACTTAAAAAACAACTTTATTGTAAGTGATTGTCAAAGGTTCATCTTGGGAAAAAGGGGGTTCTTTTTTTTCAGTTGGTTAAGTTAATATCTGCCATGTCACTATTGGGGACATCTTCAACATTTTCTTTGATCAAGCATAACTTCATCATATAGAATCAGTTTTCAAAGCCATTTTTTTGAAACGGCCTAATTTTTTGAGCTCTTTGCATCCAAAAAGTTAGTTTTTGTTCTTTCAACCATTATTTTACAGTATGGCCTCCCCTTGTGATATTATACTTACAAGTTCTAATTATTTCTCATGGAAATCTCGTATGGAGGATATTCTATGAAGTAGGGAACTTTCAGAATTACCTCAGGGAAAGAAACAGAACCCACTGATGATGATAAAAAAATTAAATGAGCAAATATATGTGATGAAGCTCGTGGAGTGATTGGGATGTCAATCTCTACTGATTTGTGATTCCACATATTTGGAATTGATGAACCTGATAAAGCTTGGGAAAAGTTGGAATTTGTGTTTGGTAAACACAATAAAATTCAAGGTCATCAACTTGAGAATGAGTTGATTTCTTTGAATCTAAGCAATTTTTCATGCATTCAAGACTATTTATCTAAGAATAAAACTCTTAGACTATTATGTGAAGAATGCAATATTAAGAAAGAAGACAAACAATGTATTTATCATATTCTTTCTAAACTTGGACCTGCATATTCTATTTTTGTATCTACATTCTATTCCATGAAAGAATCCTTGACTGCAGCTAGCTATCAATATCCTAATCTTGAATCCTTTTGTGATTCTTTAATTAGAGAACAAGATAAGCTCATTCATCTTGGAATAATTAACAATGCAGATACATCTGAGAAAACCTTATTATCCCAACAGAAAAAAAAGTTCAAGCCTCCCAAGAAACATAATTTTCGCAATAATAAGCCAAACAAAAAGGGTCCCAAACCCTCTCAGTCAGCTCATTCTTTAAAAAATGACAAAGGATCCAAGCCAAAAGGAAAGAAAACTGAGCATCATTGCAATTTTTATGGGAAAGATAATCATGACGAATCTAAGTTTTTCAAGAAGATGGCAGCCTTGGAAGCAACAATGAAGAATCACCACATCAGCATAGATTCGTCTTTAGAATCTACCTCTCATGGACCATGATGCACTTTGTGCTTCTGGTTACTCTTATACTGCATCTTCTTCTTCTACTTCAAATGAGTGGCTCATTGATTATGGAGCATCTTATCATATGGCTAAGGATCAAGCCATCTTTTCTACTATGAATGAATGTAACACTAAGCAAATATTTGTTGGTGATGATAGATCTCTAAGTGTTGTAGGATCTAGAACAGTTCTAGTAGAAAATGGTCATTTCAGTGATGTACTATGTGTTCCAAAAATTTCCTGCAATTTTTTATCAGTCTATGAAATTACTCATTCGGGTGAAAGTAAAACTGTGATGTTTACACCTCACCAAGTTGTAATCAAGGATTTTAAAAATCCTCAAAACGTCCTTGCTACTAGAACTATTGATGATATTACCAGGTTGTACAAATTTAACAACTTTGGTTCATCACCTTTTCCTTCAGTTTTTGTTGCTCATAGTGATAACTTGAGCAAACTTTGGCATGATCGATTTGGTCACTTAAATTATCACTCATTGCAACAACTATGTAAAGACAATATGGTGATTGGTCTTCTGATGGTATCTTGCAAGGATGGTGTTTTTTCTGGTTGTGTACTAAAAAAACATCATCATGACAGTTTTGACAAACGTGCCTTTTGGCAATCCTCAGTTCCCTTGGAGCTTGTGCATAGTGACTTGTGTGGCCTTCTTCCATCTGCTTCCTTTTCTGGTTTCAAATATTTCTTAACTTTTACTGATGACTACTCCAGATGCACTTGGGTTTACTTCCTAAAACTTAAGAGCGAAGTATTTAACATGTTCTTGGCCTACAAGGCCCTTGTTGAAAAACAATCTGGTCATCAAATTATTAAGTTAAGATATGACAATGGAGGAGAATATGTTAACAAAAAGTTCACTATTTTCTGCATTGAACAAGGAATCCAACAACAACACACTGTTCCATATACACCACAACAAAATGGTGTAGTTGAATGGAAGAACCGCACTTTAAAAGAAATGGCAAATTGTATGATCCAATCTAAGGGACTAAGTCTTCAATATTGGGATGAGGCCATAAATTGTGCAAATTACATAGTTAATCGCACACCAACTAAAGTTTTACAAGGTATCACACCGGAATAATCATGGAGTAAAATTAAACCAGATGTAAGTCACTTTCGTGTGTTTGGTTGTGAAGCATGGGCTCACATTCCGGATGAAAAATGGAAAACATTGCAGCTGAAAAGTGAAAAGTGCATATTTGTTGGATATTCTAAAGATGTAAAAGGTTATAGACTTCTTCAGCCACATTCTCATGATATAATCATTAGAAGAGATGTTAAATTTGATGAAAATCTCTTAGCCTGCGAGCCTGATTCGACGATTGTGCCTTCTTCTTCTTCTTCTTCCAACTTCCTTAATAAGTTTCCAAATCCAGTTTCTGATGATGACAGTGAGGATGAAAATCCACCTCCACCTGCTCATGTTCCTCCAATTGCACCAGCACCAATACTTCCTCGATGGGTCCGTTCAACATGTGAAGTAGCTGGTGATCTTGCCAGTGATCCTAGAGATCAATGTCGAACATGTTCTCAATTTCAGCGAGCCTCTTCTCCTTTGGATCAAGTTTCCGAGAATCATGATCCAGAAACTTTTGCAGAAGCTTCAGGAAATCCAGATTGGGATGCAGCTATGGATGAAGAAAATTGTTCCTTAATGGTGAGCAATACTTGGGATCTTGTTCCTCTTCCAAAACGAAGAAAACTTTTTAAATGTAAATGGGTCTATATAACTAAGTATGCATTAGATGGAAGTGTAGAAAGACTTAAGGAAAGGTTAGTTTCCAAAGGATTTTCCCAAGTTAAAGGGATTTACTACAATGAAACCTTTGCTCCTGTCGCAAAATTGAATTCCATTCACCTTGTTCTTTCCCTTGCAGCCTTACATAATTGGGAAGTCCATCAAATGGATATCAAGTTTGTCTTTTTACATGGTGATTTACAAGAGGAAATTTACATGGAACAACCTCCTGGATATGTTCAAGATAACTCTAGACTTGTATGTCTCATTAAGAAATCCTTGTATGGCCTTAAGCAAGCTCCTAGAGCTTGGTATGCCAAAATGGATAGCTTTCTCCTTGACACTGGTTTTTCTAGATGCCATTCTGACCCCAATGCCTATACCAAGAAAGTAGGAAACCATCTCATCATACTTGTTTTTTATGTTGATGATCTTATCCTTACTGGTAGTGACCCTAAACTTTTAACCCATGTGAAATCCAGTCTTAAGTAAAATTTTGAAATGTCAGACTTAGGACATTTGCATTATTTTCTTGGTCTCCAAGTCTTACAAACCAAAGAAGGAATCTTTCTTTCTTAGTCTAAGTATGAATGTGACCTTCTTCATCACTTTCACATGGAAGATTATAAACCAACCCCTTCTCCCTTCCAGTCTGGAGTCAAACTTTCTGCCACTTGTACTTTCCCTGAAGTAGATGCCACCTTGTATCATCAGCTTGTTGGTATTCTTTTATACTTGACTCATTCTTGTCCTAAAATTTCCTTTGTCGTTGGTCATGTTGCCTGTTATATGCAAACTCCTCATGAAAGTCACTAGAATGTAGCAAAAATAATACTTTGATATATTAGAGGTACAAATCAGTTTGGGATTCATTACAGTACAGGGGGGAAACCTTTGTTGGTTGGTTTCACTGATTCAGAATGGGCCGGCGATCCTGATGATCGAAAGTCTACTGCAGGTTATGTTTTCATTCTGGGATCTGGACCTGACACTTGGGATTGTAAGAAACAACAGACTTCTATTCTTTCTTCAACAAAAGCAGAATATTGAGCAGCAGTTAATGCCAGCCATGAAATTTTATGGCTTCGATAGATCCTATCAGAGTTTGCATTTGAGCAACAACAGCTTGCTCCACTTTCGTACGACAATCAAAGTGCCATCAAGATTGCCAAAGATCCAGCTCTACATCAACACAGCAAACAAATTGAGCTACACATGAACTTCATTAGAAATCTTGTTCATGATCATGTTCTTGAAATGCTCTATTTCCATACATATGATCAAGTTGCAGACATCTTCACCAAGTCTCTTTTAGAAGCCAAGTTTTCTAAACTTCGATCTATGTTAGGAGTTCAGAAATGTGTCCTTAAGGGGTGATAGGCTCTAATGCCTCCTTCCTTCTCCTAATAGTGTCACTTTTGTAAATCCTTCAATCCTATCCCAAGTTTTTCTTAAGGGGGGATGTTAGGATATTTAGACACTTAGGAGTTAGTTAAGATCAACTTGTGTAATATATCCATTAGGTAAAGTGTGTTTCTTTAGTATGCATCAGTATGCATTTGTAAATATTCTAATCCGACGGTCACGATATGCTATAGACATAAAGTGATCTGAGGGTTCAACTTCTCTTAGATCATACCTACCATTAATCCATGGCTTAACACTCGATTGGTCCGTGATCTCTATTTAAAGAGCATGGAGGGTCCTTGTCTAGTTGATCGATTATGAGAAGCTCATGTAACTTTCTTTCTTTTGCATAATAAATTGCTCCAAGTAGCTATCTGGCTGGGGCCATGGACTGTTTCCCTTTCGAGGGTTTTAACAACGTGAAAAACATTAGTGTATTGATCTGTGATTCATTTGTGTGAAGTGGTTGCTCTATGTGTTTGGTCTTTTGGGAGTACCATGTGTACCCGAACACAGGTGGCATACCAACTAGCTTTACCACCAAATTTAAAGGTTCATAATGTTTTTCATATCTCTGTTTTGAAAATATATGTACATGATGCTACTCATGTTATAAATTGGAATGATATGCAGGTCGAACCTGAAGGAGATTTTCTGGTAGAATCGGATTGTATCCTCAACAGGAGGAAGATCTTACTTCGAAATTGCACCATTGGAAAGATGAAGGTGCAATGGAAGAACCTTAGTCCAGAAGAAGCAACCTGGGAATTGGAGAGTCATATGTGGGTAGCATATCCAATTCTTTTCAAGGGAAGCTCTAGGGATGTTGAATAAAATAACATCGAGGACGATGTTATATTTAAGGGGGTGTGTATGTCACATACCCCAGATTGCAAAAACATTTTATGTTTGAGAAGACATTATGCTTTAATTTTATTGTAAAGTTTGTAATTATTGACCAAGTGGGGTCAAGGATGATTGTATTTAATTGCTAAATATTTTATTAAATAATAAATAAAAGATGAGACAACAACTTAAGCAGGCTGTTAAATGAGTGTCTACTGGCCACTTGGTCGAATAGGCTGGGTTGAGAGTAGATTGACACTTGGAACCACCCTCAAACTACTTCTAGCTGTTGCAGGAGGCAACTTCCCTATTTTGTGGTCATGTTCCCCAAGAAAGTGAAACAAGAGAATTTGGCTCATTAAGTGAAAAAATTGACCCAAAATACCTATGCATGCTTATAAACTACCCATCGAATTCAACTAAGGCTGTTCAATATTTACTTGTGAAATTTCTGAGTGAAATTTTTGCACGAGAGGTTCGATGGAGGGAAAAGGCAGAAGTGTTAGAGTGTGAAAGTGTTGATTTACTGAACTAGTGTAGCTATTTTGGCTGAGTTCTTACTACTATAGGCAGAAATTTTACTGCTGATTACTCTATGGAGTTGCAAGGGTTTCTTAACCCGTTCTCTCACCCAATGCTTTCAACCAAGTGGACCAGTGGACAGGATCGGGGGTCCTAGGCCTAGCTGCTAAGCTATCTTCAGGAATTTGGTTGGATGGAACAGGCTCCTTAGATTGTTGTCTCCTCTGCTATATTACCAGGTTCTAAATGTTATTTAATTTTCTCAATGCAATCATAGTAACTAGACTGTATGAATTTAAGAGTTGATGTTTATATATGACTGACTCATTGGTTTTTAAAATTTACATAGTTAAATCTCTTATTATTCAAAGATAAATAAATTCTGGTCCAATATGTATTCGAATGATTGAATTAGGGTTTTAAATTTTTTTTAAAAGAATGAAAGAAAAATCCTTGCTGTATTTTTCCACTCCTCCGTAGAGGTAGTACTCTAGTACAGTAGGTAAATTTAAGAATGATGAATATATCAAGTTAAGACGTGAGTGAATATGATCTTTTATATTTTACTGTTAATCTATTCTAGAAATGTTTAACAAAAAATTTCCTCAACTCTAGAAGTTTATGTTAACAAATACATCTGTTTAATTATAACCACAAAATTACCTTAAAATAATGTTTTACTAAAAACCATTATACAGTTTGTGTAATTGTGTTCTTTTGACACATTAAAAGTAACTATCTCTAAGGCTTTACCTAATATATATACATATAACTATTAACTAATACAGAACAGGAAAATAATGCAAATGGAGCAACATAAGACTATATAAATAATATAATGAAATTGTAGTAATAATTTAGGTATTACAAATAATAATTATGTTAATTGCAGTAATACTGTAAAAATATCAAATATTAAATAATAAACAGTAAAAACAATAAACAATCGAGAATTGAAATTAAAATGAAAATACTAAAATTTACTTTGGGTTAAAACCCTAAATAAGAAAACCTGTCGAGCCAAGTTTTTCTTTTCCTTTCTTCCTTCAAGGATAAAGTATTTCTCAGTTTATTCCAAACCCTTACTATTCCAAATATTTCAATATATAAATATTATATCCAATTTATAATTTCCTAAATTAAATTGAATTTAAACACAAACACGGTAAAATTTGTTTAGTATACATAAAATAAACAGAAGAAAAGAAATAAAATTATATTACTCTAAATATTTTTATACAGTTTTTCACAGGTCATAAGATCGAACCTCTCGACCAAGAAGACTTTATTTTTATTCTATTTCTCAAAAATTTGTTTATAGTAAAAACCCTATGATTTTATTATAACAAAATACAAATTAAATCAAATTCATGGTGTTCTTAATAAAAATATTGAACACACAGGTACGGGTAAAAACAACAAAAGGACCGTTGATTTTTCAGTATCGATTTTCCCTTATGTCCGAACTATAGAGTATAAAAACCAAAGTCCAAGTTCTTATAAGTTCTTATTTTCCTTCCACAAATATTTCAAAACCGAAATCATTAATACTATCGAAACTATAAAATCTATTAAAACAAAACAAGTTTTAAACCCAAAATTTTTCTATCCATTAACAGTCTTTAAACAACTGAAATTGTTGAGCCATACGTCTTATAAATTTTTTAATCCAACACATACAAGTCTGCAAAACCATAGCATACATAATCGCAACCTATGATAATGGAGCTACGACCATACGGCTCTTTACAAATAATTATTTTAACCAAACAAGTCATGGCCACCATCGGTAGCAGAACCCTACTCATCGCCGAAGGAGAAACCCCAGGTGGTAAGGCCGAGGCTTACCAAGTCTTTTGCGTAGTGAACTTTCAGCTCAAAAACTCATAGTTTTTCCAAGCAACCTCTCTCATTCAGCTTTGGAAGGACGAGTCTTAGCCATAACCATGCCTACACAAACCAAATATTTTGCTTTAAGATTCTTTTAAAATCTTCTTACTGCAAAAATTAGTAGAATTTACAGAATTAAAAGAAGTTACCTTCCAATAATTTTTATGGTCACAGCCGAGGTATGGATTCCTTTGAAATCCACTCAAACCCTCGCAAAGGAACCATAGCATCGAGACACCATTTGAGAGAACTATTAGTCTACAGCCACGACACGAAGTAAGAAAGCAGTACTGAAAATGCCACAAACATAAGCCAATATTTTTATTGATAACTCAAACCAGGAAGACCATTGACAAGAGTTGCCTCAGTAGCCACTCTACAAAGGAAAACGAGTATTAACTCAACTGTAAAAAGGTTTTTGCACTCTCAAACTTCAACTATGGCCACACAGGCCCATGCGGCCACGAGCCTGTCGGTTATGCCCTCAAGCAATGAAAAAGATGGAGAATAAGTGAGATTTTAGGTTTTGTACGAATATATAGCTAGGGTTTACACTTTTAAAAACCTTAGCCAACAAGCTCAAGGATTCCACTTCCTTGACTTTTGTTTTGGGGTTGATCTATAGTTTCCGAATGGTATAGTTAATCCTGCTTTTTGTGTAAAAACAATCGTTAATACCTTGACATGGTTTAAATTTCAATATTATGACCCTTAATTAGTTATGCCATAACAATACATATGGGATTATGGTACTATGGTACCCAAATATAGGGTTAATATAATATCTAGAAATAAAATATGTGTAGTGTAAGTTTAAGCATTATATAAATTGCTTGTATTTTTAAATCATTTATGCCTTTAAATGAAACTAGGAAAATCTAGTATGTCATCAAGCCTAGATTTAGGATAATAGTATTTTCCCCAATGACTGCTTAAATATAAAAAAAATCAAGTATAGAAAGGAACAAGTTTTTTAATACCTGCATTACTCAAATCTTTAAATTATATAAAGTACTCTAGCATTTTTTTTTACTTTTGAAGTCGAAATAACTAATCTCGATTGAAACTGGAAACAAAATGATTTACCTGTAAAAAGACCTGTAACAAGAACCATCATTACACTGCATTAGCTTCAATGAGATAAGTAATCCTTGGCATGACCAGAAGTTCCTTCATTTAAGCAAGAGACAAACTTTAGTACCTTTTTCTCCCTAGTAAATAAACAGTTGTTTTCAGTTCTTACTACTTCAGATCTTTTACATTCTAAATCGATCTTTCATTACTTTATTTTGAAGGAAGCTAGTAAAGAATGTAATTCTAGGAATTAATAAAGGAAACTGGTTTTGTTTCTATATTAGATCTTTTAGAATGTTAACTGTTAGCACTTAAGTTACTCTCTTAAGCAATGATTTTAAACATTAATTGTCGCAAGAAAATTTTTAAATTTTTATGAAATTTTGGGGGTTTTACACAAATGACCAGCCATGACCTCTTGAAGTTACGCTTTCCTTAGAATGGTGACATGGATGTCATTATATGGTTTTGGATAGTAGATGTATTGAATCCATGGGTCTTGGACATTGTTAAGGTAGGAAACCTAGGCCTTATACCATAAAGAAAACTTCTTAGAATATAGTTTTAAGAATGAAATTTGATCCACCATACATGACCTCATGAGCATATCCTAGACATAGTTGTGGGAGAAACCCTTAGCTGTTCTCGAGCACAATGTATACATCATGGAGCCTCAACATAGTCAAGAGATGACACCTTGGCCTTAGGCCCTAAAATATTCTTTTGTGTGTTCATGAAAAAAAAAATGTTTCAAAACAACATAAATGATCTCGCAATAGTGGATGTGTTGGTACCATTAGGAATAATTTAGAGCTAGATATGAGTTTCAAGCCTTAGAGAAAGGTTAGGAAATAAATCTCAATCATTAAGTCTAAAAAACATCTTTTATGTCTTAAGCATCATGAACAAGCGCCATGGACAAGCACCTTGAACCTCCAATAATATGACCTCATTATCCACAACCATTCACAAATTTTAGGCTAATTGTTGTCCTTTTTCCACACTAAACCGCTTTGGAGGGGCAAATAATTACCATGAACTTTTCATTTTAGATGGGGTTTCTCCCAAATACTATCCACTTGGTATTTACTCTTTTTTACTCTCGTACCTTGCTAGTTAATAAAAAATGCATATGCATAATAATGCATATGCGATATGAATAAGGTATAACACATATGCTTGTTTTTAAAATTTAAAAACTTGGAGGGAATAAGGTTTGGCATTATGTTCAGAATTACTTTCGAACTACCGAACCTATTGGTTAGGACAAATATATCAGGGCTATTGCCTGTTTGTTATAATTTTATAAATATGCTCAGTTTTGATGGCGTGTTTTGCTTTGACAAACACAATATTTTTTTATGAAAATGTAGAATATTGTATAGTACGATCTTACGATTCTGAATATTAAATTTTTTCGTTCAAATGTATGTTTTAATTATTTATTATGATTTTTCTAAATTACACACATTAGTTTTCGAAAATTGATACATCGATTGTTTTTTATATAACTTTTGATTTCCTTCACCATCTTCCAAGAAAACTATATGGTGCACTAGAAGAGAGCAAGCTCTACAATAGTGTATATAGAAATCAAATATTTCATTAATTTTTTCCTCTAAAGTGTTGCACCCGCACATAACATTTTCATTTTGAGCTTTTCTGACTTCAATAATTAATAGTAAAAAAAATTCATGAAAAATTATGAATAAATAGTGTTGCACTAAGCCCATATGTCCTTTACATGTCTGCAATATTTTATCCAAAATTGACATCATTTACCTCAAATACTGTTACACCTGCATAAACATATATGTTATGATGTGCAACAATTTTGAAAACCCAATTTCATGGAAACTAATTTTATAATCATTTACACATTTTTTCGGCGTAAATGTTATATATTATGAAAGCGGATTCAATTAGCTATCTTTTGTATTTTGACTTCATCTTCAAATACGTTAGGGAAGTACCCCTAATTCTCACCTAAAGTCATAGGTTCCATGTTTTTCCGGTATTATGTCGCATCTAAACTGTCTTTAAAGGAGTCCATGATTGTGCATCAGCCCATACCCTACGTTTCTCCTATGACATATGGCTTTACTCGACTCCCAAAATTAAGAATTAAGGTTCATGATGTGTGATGATGGATATTCATTTATCTAGAGGACACAAATCAACATTACAACATAACAATTAAGAAAAGAGGATATGAAGAAAAATAATTGTAAGAATAAGATTTCATCATACTAATTATAGATTATAGTAATGAATCCTTGTAGGAAGCCTAGATCTTAAATCCCTGGACATTTTAAGCAACTTATATTAAACTCTTATTGGAAGTTCCAAGCATTTTAGTTATCGGTGAGTATTACATGCTAAGTTGAATGAATTTATGCCCATGATGAAGGCATCTTATTTATGAAATATGTAAGCATATTAGCATACTGGGAATTTGTACGACTTGTTAAGGGTGAAGAAAGTATGTTTTTGATATTGAGTAACTTAACTATAACTCATAATAATTCTTATAACATTTAGATATTCATTATTAAGATTGAGTTAAATTCTCCTTAAAAACATTATAAATTGCACACAATGTCTTGATAGTAACTCCAGGATGAAGTTTCCTGAAGGATGGGTGTATGTAATGCCCCATTTTGACTAAACATATCAACTAGACACACTTGGAAACTTATTTTGTTTGTTTTCTTTTCAACTCATCTCGACTGAGTGAATTATATTTATGATATGATGGACCGAAATTATGATGTGACTATGTTTATTATGACACTATAATTATAAGGTTACTATGCTTATGATGTCATCATGATTATTATGTTAGTAGGTTTATGCAGTTACGATGTTGTGATTATCATGGGATTCCTTTATTTTACAAGGACATTATAGGTTAAAATGTCTTCATTAATAAAATGTGAAATATATGATGCGGTATGTGGATGTCATCTTATGATGTGTTTGATCAAATTATTATATGTCATATGTATGTGTGATGAACTAAAATGGTTATGTAAAAAATAAATGATGACAATGATGTGGATCAATTGATGATCAAGTGAAAACGCTTGTTATACATGTTTATTATAGTACATGTCTAACATGTGCATACACTGGCCACACATACATAGTTTGCACATGTACACTAGTATCGATATACGAATATTGGACATGTTAAATAATCGTATGAGTTGTTGTGAAATTAATTAGGCAATGATTCAATACAGATAATGCACGTTTTAGTTATTAAGCATATGTGAAAATTTTAAGAAGTAATTGATTAAGTATCATCAATTAGAATTGTTATAAGGAAATTGTCGTGAATAAACACAAATATCATTCCATATCTTTTAGTAGAATTATATTGTTTAATTGTAATCATGATTGTGTAAAACCCTTGTGGGTACTTAGTTTATAAATACATGAATATTGTGTTGGTACTAGGGCACTTGTGAGTTAAACAAATAAATATTATTATCATCTATTAATCACTAATTATTATTATTATTACTATTATTATTTAATGTTAATAATGATGAAATTGTTCTTCACTATAAACCATAATGGATCAACCAAATCGTTATATCAATTATTGAATTAAGTGTTTGATTAATAAGACACCAAAGCATTTCATGAAGATTTAAAAGAGGATATTTTAAATATTTAATTGCACCAATAAGTTAAGCATGGATAACATTAAAACAATATTTATCACTAATTTACTATTGTGTAAGAAAATCGATTCAGATAGGATAAAACATTTAAGTCACCTGCCACTACAAACACGAAAGGTTAACAATAATTATTATTTAACATGTATTATAAATGAATAAGACAAGTAACTATTATCTTGCATTAAAATAACAATAGAAAGTCCCAGAGAGTGGGAAGTTCTAGAGATAATATTATAATTATTTCTTCCTTGGTTAGTGTAATTGAATTTATGGTTTAAAATCCCCAAAAAAGAATGAGGCACTAGTACATATGGCGGATTTTCCCACGTTAGTTTTCCACGTTTTTTTACTTTCGTGGAAAAATCAAGGGTAAATTATGCATTTTTACAATTTTTTTTAAGGAATCCCCAACTTTCGTCGCTATATCCACGAGAAGGTAATATTAAGTTTGTTTATTTGGATAAGCCCGCGTTTATTTGGCAGTCAAACGCAAGTCGAAGCTGGGTCGAGGGGTCTTGGAGAGGAGAATATAGTTGGGTTTTCATGGGCAGGAGAGGAGAGTAACAGGGCCATAAGCATGGGCTTGTGATCTTTTGCGTTCAGGAATCATGGGGATGGTGGCAGGGTATCCAACTGCTAGTCAAGGAGCTCGCAAGGAAGGCACATTCTGAGGTGTCTACAGCCAGAAAAAGGAAACTCCAAGTAGAGACTGAACTCGAAGCGTTAGCACATGCAATACTCGTCGAGGAGGTATTGAAAAACATATAAGCTACGGAGTATGCCCAGAAAATGAAAGGCACATGTAGAAGCTGTGATCCTGTGCTCTGACCCTAGCCCCAGGGAAACATAGCTCACCCGAAATCTGCCACTCATCGAGGCAACTCCTGTGGGATTCAGGATTCAGAAATTACGATCAGAGGACAACAAAATATCTAGCTTCCAGCTTAATTTGGACAATTTAAAGAAAAATGGACAATCTGGATGTTTTATTCTTGTTTTTCGCATAGGTGGAGGGTTTTAGGATTTATTTAGGGTTTATCTATGGGATTGTTGGTATTAAACATAGGAAGTTGTTGAGAATAGTCCATTGGAGAAGGCCAAGGCCATGAAAAGCATATACATTGAAGAAATCGCTATCCCATTGGACCAAGTTAATTCCAGAGTGCCAACTAACATGTACCTATGCCCTAGCGGTATTGACCTTGAGCATTCCATTGTGTTTTCTGATACTCAACGCCAAGATATCATGGCATTCCTACTCGAGTGAGTTCAGTTCTAAAAGTGTCTTCTTGTTAGATTTAATATCCTTGTTTGAGCAGAATGACATTTATTTAACCATTTTTGCACTGGGCTACTTGATACAGTTCATTCCAGAATGCTGCTGGAATTTGGAAAGTGTTTATAAACACTGATACGGGTCTCCACGGAGAAACTGGTGCTTATGCAGCTATTGGTTTAGGTATTGTTGACTTCTTATGCATTCCCCTACATCCGGATATGTCTGATTGGTATGGAGCGCAGGTTTTGCTGAATGATGTTGAGATTCTTCATGACTTGGATGAGTGTCATGCACAGGTAATTTCTGTTACTGTGAATTTACCCATTTATTACCACAAACCCATATAATGTGCACCTCCAAGTTTCAATTTTCATTTTTATTAACACAAAATGTATTTAAATAGAGGTATAATACCTAGGAGCTCTAGTGTGCAGCCTGAGGAATATTTTGGATTTTTTACTTGACATTCAATTTTCGTAATAATTAGCACGAACTCAGGTCTGATACCTTGCTAGAGTATGAAGGATCTTTTAAAACTTAGAAGCATGAGTACTAATAGCAGAGGAGCATTAAGTATGTTTATGACACTCATTTTTATATAGATCTCATTTTTATATAGGAGACAGCCGATATAATACACGACCAAGCAGAGAAAGCCTTTGAGAAACCATAGATGTTACAGTCTCCTGAAGAGAAAAGTAAAGCTGATACATGACTGCTTAAAAATCCCCACTTATTTTATTTATCCCTAGACCACAACCCTTCACCTGAAAATGGAATACCTAACATGGTATCGGCTTGCCCTAGATTTGGATGGGTTTTTGGTAGTGTCCACAATCAAATCACCCAAGACATTTTTTACATTCAATGAAGTTTTATCCAACATGGAACAATGGGGTGGAAATTTTGCCCAGTTTTATATCGATGGCTTGGCTTGGACCAGGTTAAGAGGGTTTCCATCCATAAGAACGGGTTGGTTTTGGAGCAGGTTTGGAAGAGTCTTTGTTATTTTCGATATTCAGCGTACTCAATTTAGTATTTACTTTCAATGCACTTTATCCAACAGATGGGCTTTAGCAAAGGCTAGATAAGTATTCACCGATAAGTATTTGCATTTGTGCATATTTGATTCACCTTTACCCCGGAAATGAACGAGGTTTTAGAGGAATTTTCATTTCACACACAAGAATAGGGTTAGGGTTGGAGCAGATTTAGAGGGGTCGAAGCTTGAGTGTCCATGTGCAGTGCATCTTTACCCTATTCTTAGCTCATGTTTATATAGGTTTTCACCCACAATACTGGGGTAGGGAGTCGTTCGCTTTAATGCCCCTTATCCAACAGACAACAATGGGTAGGTAATTTCCTTTCCCCACACATATTGATAAATTTCTTTTCACCCACTCATGAGTTTGTGGGCATTAAACCTACAGATCTAATGGTGCAGGCAAGGAGGGCAAATAGCACCTGGTGATTAGTGTTTTCGTAATGAAATTATGTCTATGAAGAAGGGATGGAGGAAATTTGGAGTTGCAGTTGTGGGTTTGGTGCTTCTATCCATGCTTGTTCCATTGGTATTCTTGCTCGGACTCTATGGTGGATTTCAGAGCAGTAAGTTCATCTGACCATTTCATTTTTTATTTGACTTGATGCCCCCTTCTCACAGACTGTTGTGTATGGGGAATCTGGATTTGGAGTACTTTGGCTGGGGATGGGGCACTTACAGGTTTTTATGAATCCCATTTGTGGAATTTGTGGTGGGTGTTTTTCATTTTATTCAATCCATTGTAGTCCTGCAGTGATGGATTGTTTTACTCTTCTACAGGCGAAGCATGCAAAGCTTCAACTCTTTGAAGAGAAGATGATCTTGAGTGTGCCTTTTTTCTCTTGCATATAGGAACATATATATCAAAAGGTAACTTAGGTAAGCATTTCATGTTTGAAATGCTTTCTCCTACAGCTGCTGGGCTGACATCCTTCTCTGTTCCCCCTGTTGTCTGAGACTGAGATGCCCCTTTTCCAACTATGCTTTCACATTCAGTGAGTTTCTTAACTGGAGAAGGAGAATAGAGAGCTTGAGAGCTGTTAGTGTCTGATATGGAGATTTATTAGTGACAGAATCAACATATCTGTGATAAGAGTTTCCTCTGTGATACCAGGAACTTGTCAGCTTCTGAGAGATGGGAAGCCTATTATCCTCTGCAGATTGTGAACAATAAACCATAATCAACATTGTTTTAGAGTTTAGCAATTACCAAAGTACCCAAAGTAGTATTTGCATATCTTCACTAGGCATTAGTGCATGGAAGTCACAGTAGTATTTGCATATCTTCACTCGGCATTAGTGCATGGAAGTCACAATGTCTGTACCAGAATCATTATTTAACTCTTTCGACACTCTATTTATCAACATTGATTTTGTTTTTGTAAAATACCAACAATTGAAATGAAGACACATAGGAAATTATGATACAATAAAAAAGAGATGAACCAATATTTTAAGTTCAAGAAAGATTTATCTGTAATGCTAGAACTACTATTGAAATTACTTATATTGAACTCCCTATTTGGCCCAGATGAATTTAAATCTTTTAATATGACATTAAATTTGAACTTTTACCAGCATTGTCTTTCTCCTTTGCTCATCCCTGCTAAAGCTAGATTTTGGCAGCCTAAACTTGGGATTAAGAAGCTTACTCTGTGGGGAATTTGGAGGAGAAGAGCTCTGTCTAGGAGTAGGAGAGGGACTTGGTGTTGGCTCTAGCTTTGGATTTCTCTTTGGCTTTGGAATTGCAGTTGGAGCAGAAGATCCCGAACCTGATCCAAGAGCAGACACAGCAACTGCCAGAAGAACAACCATTAAAACACCACCATCAACATTACTAAAACACACAAACCAAACTAATAGCATCCAGTAAGACAATGATACTTGCATTTCCACCTTGAATTCTAGCTAAAACTCCCACCATTGGGCTATTGTTGTAGGTTGTAGGTTCTGTCTGCTGATAGTTGTCTCTTCCGTCAACAAAGTTATCATTTTGGTCAGGTCCTCCAACAAGAGAACCAACTAAAACATTGGGGTCACTTTGTTGGCCACCTAACCATGTATAATATCCTCCTCTGCAACTGATAAATGATGAATTCTCTTTGTATGATACAATGGAGGCAGCTCTGTGATGGACCTGACGCGGATAGTTTGTCCCATACCCCACCATGTAGCTTGTGGCTCTTGGATTGTCACCTAGTATGTAATCGACCTAGAAGAGCAAAGTTTAGCCAAAGGAAGCCTGATTAGGAATTGAGACTTTCTAACTTTTGCACTCTGAGTTATCTTAGTGCACAGGAAGACCCATCAGTTAAACTTGTTCCCAGATGAAATTTAGGCTATCATGGGGTTTATGATTATTATACCTGTGACTTGGCCAATGCTAACAGTTCAAATGGCTCCACTTCTCCACCAGGGCATTATAGTTTCTTGCCAGCAGAAGACAAATAATCAGAGTAGACAGTGAGCAGGAATGAGGCACTTGTCACAACATGGATGTTGTTCCATTTCTGCCAATACAATAGCCCGCTTGAATACACAGAAGCACTCCGTTAGTTCACGTTGTGGCTTAGCTATCAAGATAAAGGAATGCATGTGCTGTGTATTCTTGAAGGAAAACTGATGAAGTCCAACCTGGTGTTCGTTGTACATTGTATCCATTCTTTTGTAGGCATGCACACATGAAATACTCAGCTTTTTCTTGGTATTGTTCCATGACTGCCTGGTTTTGGGCACCTCTACCTTGCATGAGTAACTGATTACAAACCAGATATAATGTGAATTGTAAGAAAAAATTCTTTCTCAACTAATTCA
>LPNX010419991.1:113441-179071 GCA_001517045.1 Pseudotsuga menziesii | reverse complement strand
TAACGATCCTTGTTTTCTTTGTTAATTGACCCCTAAAGTCACCTAGGGATTCCCCCTGTGGTTAACACAAATATACTCATACAAACAATCAAAATATGTGTTTTAGTGCCTTGGAAGACTTACTTTAAATTTGTCTAAATTAGTCATAAACACTCTCCAAAGTCTGTAATGAATCCTTCACACAGTCCTTCAAAATATGCCAGGGAACCCTTACAATAGTCTTACAAAATCCTTTAAATAGTCCCGCAACAACACTCTTCATCATCTACAATATACTAGGTGAATATTCAACCAAAAATATCCCCAAAAGAACCTATGAAAGTGTGCCAATACAATCCACAAGGCTGCCTTATGAAATGTTCAAGAATACCCTTGGAGAGTGTGCCAAAACTGTCTTAAGTCTGTTAAAAGAACATGTTAAACCCAATCAACAACCTCTTCCAAATATGTTACATAATGGGTCGACGGAAAAACAGAGGTGTACTATCATAACGTAGGCTCAAGATGCCACTGCTACATAGAAAAATACCATGTTTTCTATCAGTGATAGCATAGGGTCAAGTGCACAAGATGAGGGGTTAAAAACACCTAGCGAACTCAAAGCAAGGAAACCCATAGCACAATCATAGACTGCAATGCTAATGGATCGAAGCAAGGTGTGTCTTCTTGTTCAAGTTCTGTTAGGTATCCGGAACTTTTCTTCTCTAGTGAAAGCAAGCATCTTCTTTTGTATGAGGATTTCACAGATCAAACTACAATCCACGAATCCCTATCCCTTGAAGGTATGAGGATTTCATTATCTCAAGTGTTGAAGTTTTTAGGTTAATGAATTGGTTAACTATGTGTTGTTAAGGTCAAACCATGTTATACTTAGTTAGGGATAGAATGAAGATTCCAGCTTCCTCTTCAATGGATGTGTGTGCCCAGAACTCAGGTAGAAGTCCAACTAGTGAATATATAGTAGCCCAGACTCATGTTTCTACCCAGCCAAATGTTCATATCCTAAAATGACTCATGCTGAATATATAGTAGCCCAGACTCATGCTGCTGCTGTACTGTACGACCCTGCTCACTATAAATGAAGCTTCCTTGCCTCATTATGCATGCCATTGTTTGCTCAATAATGGCTGTTGAAATCACCCTTGAACATGCATCTACCTTCACCTTCAACACGCTAGAAACCCTTGCAGACTTTGCAAATGAGTGTTGTTAGGTATAATAGTTTATACCCTAATTACTTATGGGGTGGCATTTTTGTTTGGGTATTTTGTTTGACATATGTGTATCTGAGTTGACATTTTTGTTTGGGTAACTCTTGCTGAGCAGGGATTACTAAAAGCCCGTGAGAAAGTGGAAGATCTCTATAAAGTGCGCCATGAGGAAATAAATAAAGGTGTTGGTAGAGCTGTAGCAAGGTTTGTAATAGAACTAGGTTGAAAATTTGCATGATTGGATACAATTTATGATCCTGTTTTGGGGCTATGGTCTGTTCTTATATGAATGGAAACATTGTGGACATGTTTGCAGGGTCCAAGCTGAATTGAAGCGTTCAAACAAAAATTTAGCAATTATGTCTGGGCATTCAAACATATCAAGGTCAGCTTGTCCTTATCCCAATGAAGTATCTCATTGAGAAGAATGCAGCATGATTTGAACATCTATCTTGCTTGCAGAGAGGCCATGATAGCTCAAGCTGTGGCAGCTGCTTCAGATAAGGTTCATTTGAATGTCATGAAGAAATATTCCGCTGCGTAAGTGGATATGCACAAACCCTTTTTATTACTCTTGCATATTGTTTTGTTTGTGGATTTTTATATTCATTTACATTGTCTCATGTCCTTGTAAGTTTCAACCAATGAAGTAAACATCGGCATCGGCCCGAAAACAATGAGAAGGTTTACTTCACTGGTTGAATCGGGTAACATCACCCCTCATTCTTTAATGTTTATCATTGGGATGTTGTTTATGAATGCATATTTCTCTATGCTTGGTTAGGTGCACATATACTTTGTTCCTGATAAACATACCCCAAAATTACTTGAAAAAGAAAGGCTAGAGATGTGCCTTTACTCCTATTTCAACTATTGGAATTCGTTACTTTGTCCTAAGTGTTGATTGGTTGTCCAGTATGAACATTTAAGGTTGTTGAATATGGGCAGGCTATAACTGTTAATGAAAACGGATCTATTCCTTTAGGAGGCATCTCGAGTCTTGCTTCTATTATCAATGTGGCTACTTCCATCACTCCCAAGGCATCAAATATCCAATTGTATGGCATTTCTTACAAGATAGGGAGACCCCTCTAAGGATGCATCTACGGGACTACGCTCCAATACCGCTAGGGTCTCCCCTCTACAGGTCTAAACTTTGTTGTTCAATGCCCCTTCAATGCACAGGAAAGAGATTACTTTAATGCCAGAAATTAGTGTTGTTATAAGATTGCCCAGGACTGTCGTTAATTATCCCTATTCACACCTAGAAGGCTTCAAGCAATGATCATTTGCTTGCTACACATTGCACAAGAACTAAGTGAACACCCCATGCTAATGAGAGGGTAACATCCTATCCTTGGTGATGAACCAAGACAAGATGAAGACAATGATGAGCATAGTACACACAATCACTTTCATGAAATGAGAGCTGAAAAATTGCATGAGATATGGACTACCATTCATGTCTTCAAACCCCAACCAAGGGAGCTCATCCTTCTCATTAGCCCCTTCTATCCAAATTTGGATAGCGCTGAAAAATACAGCTTCCTGAAACTGCTCACAAGCTATCCATGAAAATGGAAAATTTGGTTGCTCTGGACCTACAATCAAATCTGCTTCCTGTTGTTCCACATCTAAAGAAAACTCTGAAATAAATGGCTGAAAAATATGATCCAAATTCACCCTAGGAGAGGATAGGACAGGCTGCTCCAAATCTGCACTAAAAGCCTCTCCATTCTGCTCTAAATCAGCAATGTCATCATGCTCAAATGGTTGGAAACTTCAAGACAAACTTCAAACCCTCCAGATGGGTTTCATCGGCAGACAACTTGACCACCATATCAATTGCCCTCTTGATAATAGGATTTATTGTGGACTCACCATTTGCCAACTGAACTACAAAATTGAAGTATGCTTTCGCAGTAGGAACATCAAATGACAGGAATGCCTTCTCTAGACCCACAAGCAATAGCTGAATCTCTTACTGAATTAGAGACTCATGTTGGCAAATTACCTACAGCTGATTGAGCAGTATATCCTAGCAGCATTTTTTCCAGCCATGAAGCCAAAGTAGATGAATCCCTGGATGAACATGTGATGGGAAACCATGCAACGAGGAGCTCAGAAAAAGTTTGTTCAGGTTCCCTGTGTTTTCTTTGCTCACAATTCCTCTAAACTTTGTCATATTTCCAAGTACAGACAGCCATGCCAATTGGAGGGTTGAAAGCTTGTCATTTAATGCCCATGCAGGAGGGCTGTGTGTCCAACTGTGGTGACTCTTTCTCCTCTCCCTTGTGACTTGGATAGTTTGTTTCCTAGGCATTCTCTCACTCTGTTGTGACATTTGATATCTAGCAGAGGCAGTTGGGGAGGTAGCAGGAGGTTCTCTGTTCATGGTGCATGGTGCATGGTGCCCCTCCATATTGATATAGGAGTTGGTGCAGGTGAATCAAATCCAACTCTATATTTTGCACTTGCACTGTAATATGCAGCAAGGATTAAATGTACCATATGCATTGTCTAGATCCAATGCGCTATTAGACTTGATCCCCACCCACCCAAGATGCTGAGCACCTCACTTATATCTCTCGGTGCAATGAATATCATATTCTGGGTTTATTCAGTGGTTAATGATCATATAAGATTCAGGTGTATGAGAAGCCTCAGACCTACTTCCACATGGAATTAGTCTTATGGCATTTGTATTTTTTTTTTAAACAGTTATAGCCATGGATACAGCGACGGCAATTTTTTAAAAAAATTCACAGCCGTGGATACAGCGACGGCTTGCCGTGGATGCAGCGATGGCCAGGCGTGGATACAGCGACAGCCAGGTGTGGATATTGCAACGCAAATTAGGGGTCGTCTCTATTGCGATGAAATTGTTTCCACGGGAAAAAAAACACTTAGATGTGGCAATATCCACGCTTTTCCGTGGATATTGCCACGTTTTTGCCGTGGCAAAATTGATCACTTGTACTAGTGAGGGCTAAGGCAGTGGAGTAAGCCGAAAGATGAAGGTGGGAAATGGTATATAAGGAAGATTTTGGGGATTGTGGAGGGCATGGGTTTTTATTGGGAGGAGAGGATGTTAGTTACTATGACCTTCAAAGGAGATATTTTGAGGAGGGGGTACAACTCGAGGATTGGAGGAAGGGGACAATTCCAAGGAAAAGGTGGGAAATTGAAAGGGACTTAGCTGTGAAAACGGTGCTATTGATACATGGAAATGGGAAGAGTTATGGAAAATTTCACTAAGGAAATATGCTCTCGGGAATATCGGATCATGGGATCAGGGGCTAGGAAACCCATCAATTTCCTAGGGCCAGCGGGATCAAAGCTGGTCGACAGGGTGCTTCATCTATTATGGTAGCCAAGGCTTGGGCGAGAAAGACTACAAGAGCAAGGAGACTATATTCAATTTGAATAATTCTAGGTATTATTATGTGATTATATTTGGTTTCAGTAATTAGTTGTTAATAATTAAGCAAGAAGGTAATTTTTCATAGGAAATAGAAGAAGTAGATAAATTGCAATAGATAAATGACTTAACTAATATACTATGTTAGAATTTTCATGTGAAATTTGAAAACTAATTATTGTTAACTCCTAGAAATCATTATGGTGCCACCTAAGTAAACAATAAGAAAAACGATAGAGACAACAAATTAAAATAAATAAATAAATTTTATTTTCCTTGGAAATTACTAGAACAACTTGAGATGAGCTCAGTCACTACAAAGGAGCATGGTTGAAAATTACAGACTAAATTCCCTTCCCAGAAAGCAAGGCATTACACTTTGTTCTGTGAATGTGCGTAGGTAGAGATAATAATGATGGTACTATTATAACTATTTTTATTGACCTGTAAGAGGGTTTAATATGATTTCTACAACATCGGTTACTAATTGAATTAATGCCTTGTTTTACTTGTTTGCCAGTAACGATGGAAACCATTCAACATGGGCTTACGACCACCTTAAGTTTGTTATTTCTTATGTGACCCATTAGGTCTTGTGACTTCTCTGGAAAATTTTTGATGGATAGTTTGTTTAATGTGCTGTGGATTTGGTTCCCTCAAACTAGTCAGGTATTGCTAGTTAAGTGATATAGTAGTTAATTCCATAATTTTTGTTATTGATTATGGATTTGTTGAAGCCTTGAAAATTATAGGTACCGAAAGTAGGGATTCTCCCCAATAACCATTCCCAATTAGATCGTTTATCATTTGGTATGGGGAATCCATCTGGTTAGTGGCCCAACTACCGTAGAATTAAATGAAAGTTTAAATCTATTTTACCGGTTGCAGCCCAGTCCACTGTTTATGTAATTTTATGTTTTATGAATGATATGCAAGTTCCTGGATTAAATGCAAGTGATAGTGGGTAAGAACCTCACTAGAGATGCGCAGGTCTTCTCTATGTCTTACCTCTCCTCCCCCATAGTCACTCTACGAAAGTAAAGAACAACTAATATAAATATATTCTAACCTATCCCGAGGGAGCAACATTAATACTAATATGAGTAATGTACTGCATTGTTTGCACATATAATTCTACAGATAGATGACAAATTCTGAATACATAAATACAATAGATAAATAACACAAAGATAGCTCTGTGAAGTTAAAGCATTCATCACTTATTCATTGCATAAGATTCATAACATAAAATGAAATCATTCATAACAGATTAAAAAGTTCAGCAGGTTTAGAATGATCTCACAAATTGTACAACATGCTAAAAACATAAATAATTCATCATCGAGCGATCTACACAACATGCTTTGAAACTCATGCAGTCCTCTCTCTAGCGGAATTTCAGTCCTCTTTATTATAAAAAGAAGTAGTTATCCTTACAAAAAGTTTCAACATATGAGAGCGAGAAAAATTCCTTCCTCTATTCTAATATAAATTTACTTATACATTTAAAAAATGACTTTTGGTTATCCATGCCCTTTGGGCTTCCCTAATTCTCCGTTTACAAAATTTCTTCCTCTAGTATGCTCACTAGGAAAAAATGAATGAATACAAAATATTACATAAAATCCTCCACTTGTGAATAAAATGAACAGCCTAAGTGGGCCTAGTTGGTTTCTTAATAAAACATCCCATGCTTGAGACACTTCATTAATGATATGATAGTCAACTGGCTCTAACAAACATGTAGCTAGTTCATGCTTGGACAACTGGGATTCTATCTAACATACTTTTGGTCAGTTTTGAATCAATAACTCCTCAAATATATGCTTATGAATATAATCTTGTACAATCTAGACTCCAATGGATTCTTCACTAACGCATTCGATCTTACCTATGATTTCCTCCCTTGCCTGCAACATGTTCTGAAGGTTCTTTAAATGTTGATCTCTGGCTGAGAAGTATTGGTTTTGAGTGTCTGCTTAAACCTAACATTTGTTGTGAGTTAAACACATTATTTTAAGGAATTCAGTACACTTTTCCATAGTTTTATCAATGGGTGTATTCAACCTTAATATTGCTTTGCTGCCAAAATTTAATATTTCCAATTCCATCTTTCGACCTCCTGCAGTCATCTAAGTAATGTCCGTCTGAAAGGTCGAATTGGCTCCTATCCAAGTCAATTGGCTTTGCACAAGTTTTGCCACTTCTGATAACCTCTTCTTGAACTCTGATGAGATATGTGCTATCTCCGTTAATCTAGCCTCTATTTGTTGAATTATATACATTTCTCCTGCCAACTTCACTTGAATCTGATTTATTTCCTTTTGGAAAAAAGATGCTTGATTACGGAAAGGAGCAATACCAAGCTATTTTTCGTTTGCTGATTTGAGTTTCTTATATAGAAAACTCTTCTAAATTTCTTATTCTTCAACTCTTTTGTCCCTTAACTCTTTTTTATTTTCTAACTCTAAAACCTTTCTTTCAAGATCCTTTTTCTCTCCTTCAGTGATGTTAGCTGACAGTACTAAGGAATCTTTACTTGATTCTAAAATTTGATATGCTTCTTTAAGTCTCTCCAACTCTGTGAGAAAGTCATCATTCTTCCTTTTTAGTTTTTTCCCTTCTCCTCTTTATTTCCTTAGGGTTTCCTTAATTTGGGACATTTTCTCTTTATACTGATCAATATCCTCAACCAATTTTCCAACATTATTTGCATTGGCGAGAGCTGATGATACACCTACCATCGCAAGGGGTTTAGGATCTTTACTCATCCCATGTAAAACTGTCTTCTATGTTACCATAATCTATATAGAGTAATCTCTTGCATCCACACTTTTATATGATCTCATCACAATCCTCTACTTGTTTTCATCAAAGAAATTCATATTGAAGTCGGACACTTCCTGCTCACATAATGGATTGAAAGGTATTAATTCAAGCTCTATTGAGGGAGCTAGATTCCCGGCCACTGTGCTACTTGATGAGATAAATGAATCCATGGGATTATCATGGGCATGTCCCTCCATAATTTCTCGATATCAGTCCTCCTCCTTCTCCTGCTTAATTTCCTTAGCTTCTTTTTCTGCTACTTCTCTTGTTCGATCAGAAGCTTCCTTTTGTATTCTTTCACTCTCCTCCCACAGTCTCTTATCTTCTTCCTCTTTCTATAGCTGTGATTCGTCTACTAATATCTACTATGCTACCTGTAACAATCTGCAAAATTCCTCTTCCCTTTTTATTACAGCTTCTTCTTCTTTCTTTTGTTGTTCAACAATGCCACTACTACTTCGTTTGCCTTCCACAGTCATTATTTTCTTCTTGAATCTTTTACTTAAGGATGTCATTTTGTAGGAGTTGCGGTATATCTCTTCATCCTTATCCCAGTAATTTGTATATTAAAAATGCACTCCTACTGATGCACAATAATTCCCAATCTTGTGCATTGTATCATTTCTATGAAAACGTTTCTCTCCAAAATTAAAGTTCTCTAATTCTTTCACAAATTATGGTGCACTCTTCACCTTGGTAAACTTATAACTACCTATGCAAAAAGGGAGTGGTGGGTGTGCAACCTTCTTCATATCAAATAATAAATTTCTGATCCCGTCTATTTAGAGTTTCCTCACCACTTGTTTATGAATAACATAGTCAGTAGCATACTTTGGAAACAAAGAAGGGGCCTTCGATCCTCCATACATTCTTAAGTACAGACCCTCCTCTAAGAAGTAATAATTCCCATTATCACTCATCGTCTCCAATTCTCTTTCAGACATGCAATTGCATTATGTGAGGAAGATTAGCTTGTAAAGTGGCATTAAGAAATCCTCACAGATGCTCTTGTAGAAACTATAGTACTGGTGTGCTCATATAAAACTATGAATTCCTCTGTGTCAAGCACCCAAGTGCTGCACTTATTCATGAGGATAAACTGTTTTCTACTATATCACCCCAATTGAAGATGGCACCCTTTGTAGCTACAAAATAAATCATTGGTACCCATCTTATCTTATAAAACTTTCCATTCGCTGAGATGAAAATATGGTTTAACATCAAGGCTAGAAGCGGGTATGGAGTACGTAAGTTTTTCGTTTCATATTCTCCAGAAGGATTTGTGCAGAAATGCTTCCCATGAACCATCATTTTCCTTACACAATAGAAAACATCTAAGTATAGATCCTTCATCCACTTTTATGTCAAATAGATATGAGGTGTAGGTATCTTACATGCTTGAGATACATATGCCGATTTGTAGGCAGCAAAACCTTGTCCATTAATGTTTGATAGAATAATCTTAGTTATATCTGCCCTTGGAAGAATCTAGTTGATTACCTTGACACATGGGAAGAGTTTGGGGCATGTAGACACCTTCATCATAGTTGTCTTCCATATGTTTGTATATATTGATATGTCTTCTAAACCCGTATGTTTGATAGCTTGGTCCTTGATTATCTGATAGATTTGACCCCATATGAACTTTGGCTTGACTCTAGTGAAATATTTAGTATCTTCATAGATAATTTCTAGCTTTGTTATGATTTCCACCTATGGATCGTCCCCCGTATTCTGTACCTTCTTCTTTCCCTTTTTAGTCATGGTTCTATACAAAAATTGAGGCTGTCAAACACCAAATAATGTATTAGATCCATTTCAATCTCCTAATATGCATGCATGTAAATATAACAACTAAATCTGAGATTGAAAACACCCAAAAATAGCATGAGGTCATGTTTAACCAAAAATATTTACCATTTCATCTTTAAGCATCTCAATCAGCTCCGAGACATTGGGGAAACAACCTTTGGCTACCCACTTTAGAACCCTAAGTCAAAACAAGGCTACAATAGAAAGGAGATGAGCAACGAGCCTCTGGCTTCCATTAAAAATTGCCCTACCCAACTCGTGATTGGGAAAACTCTCCAACTCAAAGCACTAGGGGTTTTGTAAAAATTGAAACTATCCACGGCTCACAATATTCAAGAAAAGGGTGAGTTTTCACTTGAGCTCTGGGAAGAGAAAACTCCCAAAACAGCCTCAGTCGGCGAGGATATCCCCTTTGCTCATGAGTTGATGATGAGAACAAGGAATGATGCAGACGATGAAATGCTTGTCTGGTCGCAACCTTGCTACTGCACCATACTAACATAAAAGTCATCATGGCAAGGCAGAGAGGATGAGTGGAGTGGGGCAGGTAAGGGAAACCTATGACCCTGCTAACAAGGAGCAGAGCAACCAAGGTTTGCTGTGTGCAAGAAAAACAGTTCTCAAAACCTAAAATGAAAGGAAAAACCTCTATGGTCTTGGGATATATATATCTTCTAAGGACAGGAAAACCTAATCCCATAAGACTAAAACAATATTCCCCATAAAAAAAAATGTCAAAGATGTGACTGCGAAAGGATTCAAATCCTACTTGCTGAAAGAAGACTAGCTGATGGTGAGTGCAAAAATTGCACAACTAGAGGAATCTACACAGTGGTTGATAAATACAATAGGAAAGAGGGAAAGTGCTCCAAACAGGAAAAAAAGTAACCACAAAACAAACCCTTGGCGGCTTAAATAGACAAAGATATGAGAAGGGAAATTAATGGCCCACGAGTGAAACACCATTGGTGCCAATGTTACAAAATTCAATTACAAGGCATTGAATTGGAAATGAAATACTGAGCGTAATCGATGGTGTTGGGTGAAATCTTAGGATAGGCCCATCGCTTATTGGATGGTTTCAAACTAGATTACTGATGACAAAACATCAGCAAGAACTTAAAAATCTACCGGTGGAAAAATACTTTATCTACCCTCAATGGTATCGACTGAGCCTTCAGGAAAAACATCATTTGCAATCATACGAGCATTTAAAAACATCAGCAAATATTTTTGAAGTGGCCCGTCGGAAAACTTATGAATAGTTTCCAACACGACGGGCAGATAAGGAAACGAAACTATCTCCGATGCCGTCGATAAGTTTCGACAAGAAAACTCGATGTATCGGAGAGGATGTCAACAATCCATCATAACGAAACTCAAAAGTTTTCTCCGATAACATTTGCTCTAAATACTAAATCTAACCAATGAATCAGTAAAATCATGTGATTTTTCTGGAAGAAATAAAGGATGCAAAGGATCAACAGGATTAGAAGGTAGCTCCTCTGCTACGTCGGCTCAACTAGATGAGTTCATCCAATACGGCAGGTGGAAAAATTTAGTTTCATCTTAAGGATTTTTCCAATTTGTGAATAAAAACTAAGTTAGGGAAAAGGGTCGTTAAAGGGAAAAGGTAGTCTAGGAAGGCTTAGAACTAGAAATCAAAGGGGGGCCCTAAAACATGAATTTTTTTTGGGGTAGTGGTTGCAGCAGCAACAATTGGCGACTATACTAGGAAACACAGATCTCTAGAAAAACTAACTTTTGAAACCCAAAACTACTTTATGGTATTATGTTAAACCAACAGTAATGTCCTCAAAAATAGAAAAATAAAATAAAATTATAGGCTGGTAAAAACTACCTAGATGGAACACTATTCACTTGCGGAACTCTATCGTACACTTCATGTACCACTGTTTATTCGTAAGTTGTTCTTACGTTCTATCTTTTACTTTCAGCCATTATTTTTAATGTAGTTTACTTATGATGTTGTAGTGTTGTTTACTGCTTAGTATTATGTTTATACTTTTGTCTCTTATGCGTCATCACTGGATTTATATGCTTCGTTCTTTCTGCATTGTCACACTTGTTAATTATAGAGTCCTAACTTAACTTTTTTTGTGGAAACAAAGTGGGCAGAGTGCTGGGACTCGTTCTCCCACGATGGTCTGAGAGGTAAAGTATTACTTGTTACGAAGGCTTACTTAGTTCTCTGAACTAAGACACCTATTCTATTTCTCATGCAGTTCATACGACGGGGTCTTATTCAATGAATACTAGAAGTCTTGATCTTAGAGAACATACTGCTAGTTGAATTTGGTTTCTTGTCGAATCGGAATTATAACCAGGTATCAATCCTATTCTCGTCAATTTAACTATCACTACTAAATTTCATGTCCAGTACTTATGCTTCATTATAGAATTGTAATTTATTGATTTACATATTAGTATTAACTTTGTTCTATGTGTATTTTATTAAGTCTTATTAATACCTCTTATGTTTTCTATTTTCAGGTTTTTGTCTTGGCTTAAGGACAAACCCTTGGTTTTTATGAGGGTTAATTGTTTAACATGGCATATTACATATGCCATGTTCACTAAGCATAATCTTAGGGCTTAATTGTATTGTATTATGTTATGGCTTAAAGCCTAAGGTTTACATGTTATGTTTAAAGTATAAGTCTTGTGGCTTGTCTTGAGACTAGCACGGACCAAGCCTTATCTATGCACTAAACCTTAACATTGTAATTTATTAAGCCTTGTTTATAACATAAGCATTTTATTGTGTTACCTTGCAATATTATACGGTCTGTTGTTAATCCTTGGGGGTGGTGAAATATAACATAAGGTTGAACCATATGTCAACAGGGTTAAGCTTTTGCATGGGAAATGGAGGTCACAATTTATGCAACAAACCTTAACTATGGAGAGTGGGTTGGGTATTTTGATAATGGTCACCAACTGGGGCATTTAATGTTCTTGGTAATTGTGGCATCCCCAAGCTTAGGGCTTGGCTCAGGATGGATTTGTCATTTGCTTTGTTTTGAGTTGGGATTTGGTCTTGCTCTGTGTAGGGGAAAAATGGAGGATACCTCTATGGCCACAAAGGTAAGAGCTCGTTTGGCTTCACAGTAATTCGATGGTTTAACATTGATGAATTTAAAAATGGTCATAATTCTCACTGGGTTTGTGGATGGTTGCAAGTGTTGGGGTCTTTGGAGAGTATCATGGTTCGAAGCTCATTGTCGGCTCTTGTGTGATGTCAATGGTGTAAGGTAATCCTGCCAACAAGACAGTGCTTGTTATTTCTTGGCCTGACTGCGTGATGTCTTCATTGTTTGGTTTTTGGGTTTCACTGTGGGATTTGAATTCTCCTTTGGGCATGTAATACTTAGACTTGGGTTTTTAATTTAATGTTTCAGTGGCTTTGGCCGTGGATTGAAATTGCATTTCTTTTCGCTCTATGTATAAATTTTGGGTTTGTAAAATCATAGATGGATTTAGGCTTTTGAGCCATGGGCTGCACCATTGCTTGCAATGGTTCCATAGCCCATTAGCATGCCTGTGTGGACTTCTTTTTGAATTCTAAATGGAATGTGTGGAGATACCGCAATTGGAAATACTGTGTATAAATGTAGATACTCTGTGTTTTAATGAAATGGACATCATTTTCAGGCTTACTGTGTATATATGGAATGTATACTATGTTAATTTTTTGTTAACAGGGTTTTACAATGGCATATGCCTTCGTTGGTCTGTGTGTTGAGTATTTTACAATTGTATGTAATGGTGAACAGCGTGGGTTGAAAGACCCAGCCATAAGTGGCTTAAGCCTTCTCCTTGATGGCTGCGATAACTCTGATGTAGGTCATTATTGTTTGCATTTCATTTATTAGCTTAAGAGATGAATCGTTAACAAAGTAGTTTTATTATTAAAACCATACTATGTATTTAAAATGGCCAAGCTGTGGCTTGGGTGAATGTTGTGCATAGCATCTATTGGTTATTGATGGTTATGATTTTGTGGGTTTTGTTTATATTGTGGATTTTGTGGAAGCCAAGGGTTGTAATCCCACAACGGCCTTCGTTGCTATGATTAGACTATAAATGGCCTCTATGTATTAAATGTTGGCTGAGGCCGTGTTGTAGTGTAATCGTAGTTCTTATTATCATCAAGGTGGTGATTTATAATTTGTTCCTCGCATACATGTTATGTATAGCGTGGCCATTGATTTGAATGCAGACGGGACTCATTATTGTTTGAATCTATTCTGGTGTTAATGTAATGTATTTTAATTTATCGAAAGGGTTGGGATTGTATGCCCACAGGATTCGATTTCTGTCCCCATTGTAATATTTGGGTTTGTAATTTGATCTTGATATAAGTTAATACATGACACGATTTTTATGTATGATGTATTATTTCAATTCGTTATATGTAAGGTTTAATGANTATATATATATAATCAGAGATTTGATATAGGACCACATGGATGGTCATGATGCCTCCTTTGTGCACTTAATTATGATGTTGTTACTTAATGGAATTGATTTGATAATTAGTTGATAGTTAAAAAGATAGACCTTGAAAGGTATTAATGGTTTATTTATTCTTTGATTTAATTTATATTCTAGTTCTGTTACTAAATACTGATATTTAGTATTCTGGTTTATTTACTACTATTAATAATTAGATGGACACTATCATAGTTCTTTTATTGTACTTTAGGTTGAAGCTAGTATTTATATAGGATTATATGAATTCCTAGTTCTGAACTAGTTTGAAATAAGCTTAGACAAGCCTCTGCTAACAAATGAAATATGTCAGTAGAGTAATAAAACCTAGAGAATGATTACTTAGTTACTGTAAATCAAACCCTACTTTATAGTAGACATAATCTATATATTGAAGTAAATACAGAAGCAAACTGAAAGGTACAATCCTGGTAAGATACAACATATGATAACATTTATAGCCTAAGGGTAATATTTAAGTAATACAAACCCTAGCAGCTTCTAACCAAAAAATCAAACACATAGGGTTAGGATATGTATTGAAATCATTTACCTAGTATATCCAACAATTACTCTAGCAAATAGAATAGACAGTCTATCCAGCAATTACTCTAGCAAATACAATAGATAGTATAGGGTTACAATTTAAGAAATGTAAACCATAGGAGATATAGACAAAACCATCATTTTTGAGGTTAAAAGTATATAATGAACCTTTACATAAAGCAGTCATCATTTATAATAGAAATGAACTTGACATACTAAGAACTCATACCTGTAATTTTATGAAGCTTCTCTAATGGTTGAACCTGCACACTTTTAAATAACCAGCATTAAAAATGTAAGACAGATCTGACCTCTGATTTTGATGACCAAATCACTTGGGAACTACCACGTTCCACCAAACCATGACCTAGAACCATTCCTGGTTTATATCCGAATCCCCCCGAGCTGGACTCCAACATGCAAGTAGCTTAGAGCTCCTAAGGTAGGGTTTCCTAACTGGTGTATCAAATCTGGATCAATTCTCCTTTATTTTCCTTCCAGGAAATGTTTCTTCAAGAATTTACTTGAGAGCAAACAAGCAGAAAAAATGACTCCTCTAATGATAGATCAAAACCCCAAGCCTTTCCTTGGATTGAGTCTTTATAGATAGAATTTTCAGTCAAAGGGACATTTAAATCAAGAAACCTTGGTTTCTTGATTTAACCCTTTTCAATTACTTTGGTTAATTATTAATATTTTAACCTAAGAAATTTCTGCTAGTTCCTAGTTGGACTTTCATAGACATTATACTATTTATTAATCTTTAATAATAAATAATAATTGATGGAGATTCTCCTCTTTCTTTCATTTATTATATTATTAATATATTTAATTATTTATACATACCATGTATAAAGTACATAATAATATAACACTTTGTTAACATTTGTCTTTGGGCATCATATACCATGATCCCTAGACTTAATGACACTTCTTCATTAAGGTTAAGTAGGTAGATGGTTTAGGTCTATTAAGCTAGGAAACTCTAAACATCCTTGCATGTTGGATTTCCCTCATATAACATGGTAGCTCTTCAGTACTTTGACGAGAATACATAAATTCAAAATTTAATTTAATCACTTATAAATAAGTATGATGAGATCAGTATTTTTCTTGAGTCGTTTTCACCCAAAAGTTATTAAATTCTTTTTAGTAACCCCTAGCACTTACCAGAGCCCATACTCAATGCTTTAACAAGGAGCTACAATTCAGTGCAATTCCAAATCTCCTCACTCAACACTAGTTCTAGGATGTGCTTGTATGATACACCTAGGGATACAATGGCCAAGGATCCGATGCTCCAGAGCTTATGCTCAACATCAACATGGAAGGCTCCAGGGGTTATTCCCAACACATCCGATTATATTTTCATGTGTTCCAGAGATTCTCGCTCAACACAAAGGTAAGTACTCATGTGCTCTATAGCTTCTCACTCAACACAAATCATCAATCACTCAAGTGCTCTAGAGCTCTTCGCTCAACACAAAACATCTCATCAATCATGTGCTTCAAGGTCCACGCCCAACACAACAATCATATACATATTTTATCAATAATTTTCTTATGCCCAATATATAAAAAAATCATCATGTTCATATGCAGTGGGTTCTTTGACTCAATATAAAAATAAAACATCAAGATAATCATCATAATCAATAGGCACATGCCTATAAGTGTTAGGTCCAAAATCTAGGATATTAAACCAACTCATCCCAATTATTTTCAAGATTTATTTTAAAATCTAGACCTTTCTAGGAATGTAATATTTATAACTTATCATTGATTGTAGTCCAATAGGGTAAGGTAACCTAGTTTTCAAAGTCTCGATAAATTTTTTGAGGCCGAAATATGAGGTTCATTTACCTCTGCATTCAGATTCTTTCGGCTGAGACACCACAGGATTATAACAGAGTGTGGAAAGGCATATTTGTTTGTTCCTCATTCCCATGCCTCTTACATTCTTTTGATGCTTTCAAAATTTTGTCTTTTGAATCTTCCTGGATTCCATCTTTTGCATTTCAGATTTTATTAAGGTTCTTCCATCCATGGTGTCCTTTTGTGTGAGTGATAGTTTGTCTCATCTCATGGACGAAGAAGAACCTTTGAGAAATTCAATTATCTTACTGATTTTTGTTTAGTATATATTTTGATACATACTTTCTTTCTGGAAAAGTTTGACACTTTAAGCCTTTTGGCTTCAATTTGTGGCATGGGATTATTTTGAATACCATACACCTATTCATCTTGCTTCCTTTCTGTGGGTCCTATGCTGCAATATTCCTAGGTCAAATATTAATGTGAAGTGGATGGAGCCCCAAAATAGTATTCTAAACTTCTCCAACCTCAATTATTTAACAAGGTTTAAAAATAGGACTTCAATGTGTTCATAAAATAACTTCATTTCAAATAGTCTATCAAATTAAAGAATCTAGTCACAATAAATTTTGACATAAATAAATCCAATGAGCAGTTCTTTGGTTTAACACATTGGCAGTTTTTCCAAATCTCAATGTCCCCCAAGCACCAAAATCTGTGCTAGCTTATTTGAAATAAAACTAAAATAAAGCAAAGAACTAAAATAAATCAAATGCAAAGAAACACAAATCAACATAAATAAAGTAAACATAAATAAAAGAAATAAAAAAGAAGAAAAAGGTTTATTTATGTACAAAAAACCTCTAAGGAATTAAGTAAAGTAAGGTTTGAGAACCAAACCATTGACAGGAAGATTCTCTTCCCACCCCTATAAATCCTATAACTTATACGTTGAGGGGCCTAACTTTTCTACAATATGAAATGGGCCAATCCACAGATGTTGAAACTTAGTATGATTTCCATTTTCATCATGTAGGTGATCCCACTTCAAAGCTTCCCTTCCTGGACTTGTTTTTGTCAAACCACCTTTTCACAATCTCTCATTGGTGCTTAAACATTTCCTTGGAATTAGATCTAGACTCTTCTAGCTTTAGCAGGGTATTAATTCTAGCTTTTAAAATCTAACTACTAGACCCTCAAGACACTTGGGCTAGCTGAGAAGACAACAACAAAATGTTCAGAGGTAAAATATATTCATTTCCATAAACTAAGGTATAAGGTGACACACCTAAGGAATTCTTGGGTGTGACCTTATTAGCCCATAGTGCATTTGGAAGAGCTACATGCCAACTTCTCTAGTTTTTTATGACAGTTTTCTTTAAAATTCTAATGAGATTTTTATTAGTTGATTCAGCTAATCCGTTACCCTATGGATAATAGTTAGAAGAATAATGTAATTTCATTCCTTTCTCATTATTGAATTCAGTAAGTTTAATTGATGAAAAGTATGATGCATTGTCAAAAACCAAGGAAATTGGAACCCCAAACCTGATCATAATATTGTCTTGTAAGAAATCCATGACTGTATCTTAGTTCACTTTTCGTAATGGGATTTTGTCTACCTATATGGTGAATTAATCGGTGGCTGTGAGAATATACTAGTGTTTCAATGAATATTTTGGATTGATTTCTCAAATGATATCAATCCCCCTTTGCTCAAATGGCTTGGAAACAATGACTAGTTGCAATGGTCCAGTTTCCCTGGCTTGTCTCCCACTGCTTCTCTGGCATGGGTCACATTTTCTTATATAATCATGTGCATCTTTAAACAAGGTTGGCGAGTAGTATCTAGCTCTTAGAATCTTGTGTGCAGTGGTATCTCCTGAAAAATGTCCTCCAACAGGACCATCATGTAATTCTTTAACAACTTTAGATGCATCCTCTTGTTCCAAACATCTCAAAAATACTCCATCATAGTTTTCCTGAAAAGAACTCCATCAATTATCTGATAAGATGATGAATTCAAGCGTAGTTCTCTTCTTTGTTTAGAATTCTAGTGTTCAGGTAAATATCCCTGTTGGAGATAGTGTATCAGATCCCTGTACCAAGACTCTGTGGCTGTAAATATTGGACACATATCAATCATATGCAACTCAGCCTCATCTTTCCAGTCTTTGTCTTCATCATTTTTACTTTCAACCATTAATTTACAAAGCCCTTGTCCTTTGATGATAGTGGTTGGTTTAAATTCTAATTCATATTCATGGAAAGTTGTTACCCAATTTCCTCTTCTTTCCCCCAATTCTTTCTGCATGAAAAGGGTTCTAACTGTTGGGCGAGGAACAATTAGTTTGGTTCTATTATTCAGAATATAAGGCATGAATTGTTTTACCACTTTAAAGATTGCATATTCTTGTTTATCAATATCAGGGTAATTCAATTAGGCACCTTGCAAACCAATGCTCATGAATGATATGGGGTACTCATCTCCCCTTTTTCTTCTGTGTAAGCACTACTACGAGAGAGTTATAAAAAGCAAAAGTGTATAAGATAAAATTTTTCTCAAAACCAGGGATTTTGATTGAAGGTGCATGGGATATTGTTGTCTTGGTATTGTTAAATGTAGCCTTCTATATCTCAGTCCATTTAAATTATACACTTTGCTTGACCATCTGTTGCAAAGGCTTGACTTGAAGCACCTGGAAACAACCCGGATTAAGATTTCTCAAAAATATAAAACCTTTCTCACCTAAAACCTACTTATCCATATTTAACTTTTCGGGCATCTTACGCATTTCCTCACGCTTATAATTGTCTCCTGATGATGATCCCAGAGTAGGGATTGAAACGTCGAGATCTCCAATTTCTGAACGCAGCTCCTCTTCACTCAATTTTCTATTGCGTAGATGACCGTCTTCAAATAGGTTGAATCCCTCCATGGAAGGGATGTCCTGAACGACTTGAAGCACCTGGAAACAACCCGGATCAAGATTGCCCAAAATCTAAAACCTTTCTCACCTAAAACCTACTTATCCATATTTAACTGTTCGAGCATCTTACACATTTCCTCACGCTTCTAATTGTCTCCTGATGATGATCCCAGAGTAGGGATCGAAACGTCGAGATCTTTAATTTTTGAACGCAGCTCCTCTTCACTCAATTTGCTACTGCGTAGAAGACCGTCTTCAAAAAGGTTGAATCCCTCCATGGAAGGGATGTCCTGAATGAATTGAAGCACCTGGAAACAACCCGGATTAAGATTTCCCAAAATCTAAAACCTTTCTCACCTAAAACCTACTTATCCATATTTAACTATTTAGGCATCTTACACATTTCCTCACGCTTCTAATTGTCTCCTGATGATGATCCCAGAGTAGGGATCGAAACGTCGAGATCTCCAATTTTTTAACACAGCTCCTCTTCGCTCAATTTGCTACTGCATAGATGAACGTCTTCAAACAGGTTGAATCCCACCATGGAAGGGATGTCCTAAATGACTTGAAGCACCTGGAAACAACTCGGATTAAGATTGCCCAAAATCTAAAACCTTTCTCACCTAAAACCTACTTATCCATATTTAACTGTTCGAGCATCTTACACATTTCCTCACGCTTCTAATTGTCTCCTGATGATGATCCCAGAGTAGGGATCGAAACGTCAAGATCTCCAATTTTCGAACGCAGCTCCTCTTCACTCAATTTGCTACTGCGGAGATGACCCTCTTCAAACAGGTTGAATCCCTCCATGGAAGGGATGTCCTGAACGACTTGAATCACCTGGAAACAACTCGGATTAAGATTGCCCAAAATCTAAAACCTTTCTCACCTAAAACCTACTTATCCATATTTAACTGTTCAGGCATCTTACACATTTCCTCACGCTTCTAATTGTCTCCTGATGATGATCCCAGAGTAGGGATCGAAACGTCGAGATCTCCAATTTTCGAACGCAGATCCTCTTCACTCAATTTGCTACTGCGTAGATGACTGTCTTCAAACAGGTTGAATCCCTCCATGGAAGGGATGTCCTGAACGACTTGAAGCACCTAGAAACAACCCGGATTAAGATTGCCCAAAATCTAAAACCTTTCTCACCTAAAACCTACTTATCCATATTTAACTGTTTGGGTATCTTACACATTTCCTCATGCTTCTAATTGTCTCCTGATGATGATCCCAGAGTAGGGATCGAAATGTCAAGATCTCCAATTTTCGAACGCAACTCCTCTTCACTCAATTTGCTACTGCGTAGATGACTGTCTTCAAATAGGTTGAATCCCTCCATGGAAGGGATGTCCTGAACGACTTGAAGCACCTGGAAACAACCTGGATTAAGATTGCCCAAAATCTAAAACCTACTTATCCATATTTAACTGTTCGGGCATCTTACAAATTTCCTCACGCTTCTAATTGTCTCCTGATGATGATCCCAGAGTAGGGATCGAAACGTTGAGATCTCCAATTTTCGAACGCAACTCCTCTTCGCTCAATTTGCTACTGCGTAGATGACCGTCTTCAAACAGGTTGAATCCCTCCATGGAAGGGATATCTTGAACGACTTGAAGCAACTGGAAACAACCCGAATTAAGATTGCCCAAAATCTAAAACCTTTCTCACCTAAAACCTACTTATCCATATTTAACAGTTCGGGCATCTTACACATTTCCTCATGCTTCTAATTGTCTCCTAATGATCATCCCATAGTAGGGATCGAAACATCGAGATCTCCAATTTTCGAACGCAGCTCCTCTTCACTCAATTTGCTACTGCGTACATGACCATCTTCAAACAAGTTGAATCCCTCCATGGAAGGGATGTCCTGAACGACTTGAAGCACCTGGAAACAACCCAGATTAAGATTGCCCAAAATCTAAAACCTTTCTCACCTAAAACCTACTTATCCATATTTAACTGTTCGGGCATCTTACACATTTCCTCACGCTTCTAATTGTCTCCTGATGATGATCCCAGAGTAGGGATCGAAACGTTGAGATCTCCAATTTTTGAACGCAGGTCATCTTCACTCAATTTGCTACTGCGTAGATGACCGTCTTCAAACAGGTTGAATCCCTCCATGGAAGGGATGTCCTGAACGACTTGAAGCACCTAGAAACAACCCAGATTAAGATGCCCAAAATCTAAAACCTTTCTCACCTAAAACCTACTTATCCATATTTAACTGTTCGGGCATCTTACACATTTCCTCACGCTTCTAATTGTCTCCTGATGATGATCCCAGAGTAGGGATGGAAACGTCAAGATCTCCAATTTTTGAACGCAGCTCCTCTTCACTCAATTTGCTACTGCGTAGATGACCATCTTCAAACAGGTTGAATCCCTCCATGGAAGGGATGTCTTGAATGACTTGAATCACCTGGAAACAACCCAGATTAAGATTTCCCAAAATATAAAACCTTTCTCACCTAAAACCTACTTATCCATATTTAACTGTTCGGGCATCTTACACATTTCCTCACGCTTCTAATTGTCTTCTAATGATGATCCCAGAGTAGGGATCGAAACATCAATATCTCTAATTTTCGAACGCAACTCCTCTTCACTCAATTTGCTACTACATAGATGACCGTCTTCAAACAAGTTGAATCCATCCATGGAAGGGATGTCCTGGACGACTTAAAGCACCTGGAAACAACCCGGATTAATATTTCCCAAAATCTAAAACCTTTCTCACCTAAAACCTACTTATCCATATTTAACTATTCGGGAATCTTACACATTTCCTCATGCTTCTAATTGTCTCCTGATGATGATCCCAGAGTAGGGATCGAAACGTTGAGATCTCCAATTTTTGAACGTAGCTCCTCTTCACTCAATTTGCTACTACGTAGATGACCGTCTTGAAACAGGTTGAATTCCTCCATGGAAGGGATGTCCTAAATGACTTGAAGCACCTGGAAACAACCCGGATTAAGATTTCCCAAGATCTAAAACCTTTCTCACCTAAAACCTACTTATCCATATTTAACTGTTTGGGCATCTTACATATTTCCTCACGCTTCTAATTTTTTCCTGATGATGATCCCAGAGTAGGGATCGAAACGTCGAGATCTCCAATTTTCGAACATAGCTCCTCTTCACTCTATTTGTGAAAAATTAGGAACAAACCTTCGCACAAAATTTATGGTCTCCATGAAAGATTGCATGTCTTTCTTATTGTGGGGTAAGGGAATCTGTGCTATAGCTTCTATCCTTTCTGGGTCTATGGAGATTCCCATTTTAGAAATGATGCGACCCAATAGCTTTCCTTCAAACACTATGAAAACACACTTCTTAGGATTCAGAGAGATACCATATTTTTGACAACCCTCAAAAAGTTGTTTTAAGTGAAACATATGCTCTTCTCTCTTTATGGAAAACATTGTTATGTCATCCTGGTAAACTACCACTTTGTGGCCTATCAACCCCAGAAATCTATATCCGTCGCCCTTTGGAAGGTCACTCCAGCATTAATGAGACCAAAATGCATTCCTATGTAAGCAAAAGTCCCCCACTTTGTATGAAATGTGGTCTTCAGCCTATCTTGTTGTGCTACAAAGACTTGGTTGTAGCCTAAAAACCCGTCCAACAAGGAAAACAATTCAGAGCCCGAAACCATCTGTAATATTTTCTCCATTGGCGGGACTGGATAATTATCCTTGTCTGAGGCATGATTCAAATTCCTGAAATCTACGCAAATTCTTATTTCACCATACGTTTTCCTGATCGGTACCAAATCCGCCACCCATTCTAAGTGTCTGACTTTGAAAATAATCTTCACATCAAGCAACTTTTTTACTTCACTTTGAATTAGGGGTTCCAGCTTGGGATGCATCTTCCTCAGTGGCTGCTGAAATGGTTTCACACCCATTTTAATGGGATTAAAATCTTGGATAATGCAGGTATCATAAGTCTTGAAATCATCATAAGTCCAGGAAAATACATTAGAGGAAATTTCAACTCAAAATGGGCCTCCTAAAATGAACTAATAAAATAATAGTTAAAATAATAAAATAATATTTATTAATTTTGGAGGAAGAAAAGAAAAAAACTACTTTTTTGTTTGTATTTTTGACATATCTCCCCGTGTTTTTACTCAAATTTTGATCAGGAGAGCTCATTGGATGCAGAATTAAATTCCGCATCCAACAAGTACCCACTCGGCATACTTTTGACGGATCCCGCTACCCCAAAAACAAGAAATACCTGAAAAAACGTAATGATGATGTCATCATTCCATTTTTTCAGGTATTTCTTGTTTTTGGGGTAGAAGGGTCCGTCAAAACTATGTTGAGTGGGTGCTCGTTGGATGCGTAATTTAATTCCGCATACAACGAGCTCTCCCGATCGAAATTTGAGTAAAAACACGGGGAGATATGTCAAAAATACAAACAAAAAAAGTAATTTTTTTTATGATACCTATCCCCAAATTTATATTAAAAAAGTGTTTAAGACTTATACGGTATTTCAAATTTAAAGAAATTTCATTTGCTAACACATGATGACATGGAATTTGAATAAAAGTTAAAAGGCCCATTTTGAGTTGAAATTTCCTCTAATGCATCTTTATATTTCTGAAATAAATTGATGAATTTTCTTCTATCACCCGATGAACACCATTTCCCCAAGTTTACATACTTGGGTTCAGCTTTTGTCCCCAGATTGATCAGCTCATATTGCATACATGAACTGTGTGTTTTGACATTTGTCGGCTTCCTGAACTTATTAGTCAAATCAAACATTCCCTCCAAAGTTCTGACCCCTTTAGGTATGAAATTACTATTTGAAGATTGGCTTGATGTTCTTCATAATCAATCACCAAGTATTTGAAAGTCTCATCATTGGTCAAGAATTCTAAGATATGTTGATCATCATTGAATACGATCAAATTGGTGACATTTTCTGGCACAGATGGCCTGAAAATCAATTCAATTGAACATTTATTATTAGTAGGCACCAATCTTGGAGCAGAAGTAGCTAACAAATAAGCTACTGCATTTTGTAGTCTAGGAATCAAATTGATGTTAAAAGCATTAAATTTTTTATAAAATTTCCCAAAATTCATTTTGATATCCCTTTAAATGTGGTGATAGACAATGAATTGTATTTCAAACTTGTTTAACAATTATTTCAGAATCACCATAAACTTTTAGATTTCTTACTTTGAATTCAATGGCCTTCTTCAAGCCCTGGATTAAAGCTTCATATTCTGTTGTATTATTAGTACATTTGAACTCTAATCTACAAGAAAGAAAATGTTTATTTTTTTCTGGATCAATCAGGATACAACCGACTCTTGACCCTTCCTAAGTTTTGGAACCATCAAAATATAACAACCAAAATTTATCTTCTAATTCTACAGAACTAGTGCTACTCTCTAAATTAGAAACTAAATTAACTATGTTACAATCAATATTGTCAGTCAGTGAAAACTAAAGGAGCTCAGACTATGTATCTAATTCATCACTGGCTTCTTCTGCTTGATAGTTTCCTGGTTCAAGATCAATGAAATAGTTACCCAAAACTGAATTTGACAAATTTACATGCTCATTTTCCCTTCTAGTTGTGTTACGTTATGCTTCATGTGTGGGTCCCTCATCACTTTGATATGATTCTGACAGTTATTATAAGGAAACCATAAGTGTGACCAATCTCTTGCAAAGTACACATTGAGTTTCGTAGACCATTCCCTACTCAAAATAAAACCATATGCTTCAAGTATGTCCACTACCATGATGTTTATAAACTGGAAGACCCTTTCATCTGCAGATAATCGTATTAGTACATCCTTCAACTCCCCTACCACTTTGACTATTATTCTATCCAATTGGATGATTTTACTTGAAGAAGGTGTGGGTTTACCATTTATCTTTCTACAGATTAAAAGAGGCATAACATTAGAGGATGCTCTAGAATCTACCAAACAATTATGTACATTGTGATTGAAAATTTCAAAAGAAAGTAGAAATGGCAATGTTTGGGATTTAGATTCCCCCCCAATGCCAGCTTCACTGATCTCTTCTTCTAATTGAACATCATCTTGGGATTCATTGGTTTATAAATCAAATGAATCCAAGAGATTCTTTCTTTGTTGAGGTAAGTTACACATTTCGATCAAAGAAATGTTTTCCTTAGTTTTCTTGATATCCTCTATTATGTCATATTCCATGTAACCATTAGTTGAACTATCCTTGTTATTATCCACTTTACTTTCAGCAATATTTACAGGCTTACTTACCATGGGAGCTTTTTGTCTTGTTATGACTAAATTAGGTATAGGTGGGGTTTGAGTATTACTGCTGATTTTCTTCATCCTTTCCTGAATTTCCCTAATCTTAGGTAGTAATATATTTTCCTCCACTATTGGTCCCTTGTTTCTTGTTGTGACATTAACTACTGAAATTTGTAATTCCTCAGTAGGTTCTTCTTCATCCAATCCTAGCATGGACATACAATCCCACAAAACCATGGTAGTTTCTTCAGGTGCTTCCTCTAGTTCATGGCCCTTTTCTTCTTCGACTACAGGCTCTGTTAATTTAGAATCTAGTAATTGGTTCATAACCAAATTCATGGAGTTAATCCACTGCGGGAAATTCCTTTCATAGTGAGGCTCTTAATGAAATGTGAAAAAATTGTCCATTCCAACTTTAGTGAAATTCAAAACAAAAGAACTATGCGTAGGTGGTTGGGATGGACCACTTTCATCTCTTCTCTTATAATAAGGCTTGAATTGTTTCTTTGCTTCTTTATCTTTATCGAGGTCGATAATTTTATTGGATAACTTCTGTACCATATTGACTACACCTTCTAATATATTGGAATGTTCCTCTCTCGGTCTAGTCAACAACAAAGGTTTCTTGTTCCCAAAAGTCCTTGTCTCTGGCTCTACGGAGTTTTTGTTTATACTTTCAAGTTAGGCCTCTTTTTTTATAAATTCTTCATAAGTTTCTACCAAATAAGGCTTTAATGACCTCTTAACAAAAATTGCTATGTCATGGGAAAGTGCTGAAGTATAATAATATATTAGAGTTTCTTCAGCAAGTTTTATGGAAGCACTGAAATAATGGGAAGCAAGCCTTTGACTAAAATCCTGCACTTTATCTTTCTTGTCCATCCTTGGAGAAAGTAATTATTTCATTAGAGTGGCAGTTGTTCTTTGGCTACCAAAATTTCCTTTACACAATATTTCAAAAGTATCCCAATTTGTGATTGAATTTTTCTGTAAGCCAAAATACCATGATGTTGCTTTAGCTTTGAAAGTATGTGGAAATAGTTTGCATACTACATCATAATGCTCTACTTCTAAAATATCTAGAGACAAGAAAAAACTTTGCAAGTGATCATCCACAAAAATTCCTTCTCCCGGATCAAATTTAGGCAATGAGTTATCAACATTCTGAGGAAAATCATGCAATGGAGGAGCTAGGTTGAGTGGTGTTCCGGCTCTCCAAGCTGGTAATGGTAGAGGATTTGCATTAACATTGACATTTGCATTAACATTTCCAGCCATTATTCGTGGAGGAGATTGAGGTGGAGAGTGAATAGGTGAACAATACGGAGAATTTGGTCCCAACTGATCAAGTGGTTGAACAATTTATTGTAAGGACAAGTTCACCAATTCTTCTAAATTCCCTACCAAAAATGAATCTTCCATGTAAGTGGGTGTTCTTCTAGGATCTCCCCTTCTCAGTACTTCATAGATTGTCTGCAATCCTATAAGATTCTTCACATACAACCTTGTGTATCTCCTGAAGTGATCAACTACCTCCAAAGGATCTTGGTATAGGTGTTCTATAGTTTTCAAATTTACTCGTTCTTTAGAAAAACCAGTTTCAGGGTTATCATCAATGGAATAGTTTGGAGCAAATGGATTTCCTCTGCGAGCCATGCACTAGCGACCCTCCTTCTAGTGCCAAAACTATTGAATCCTGGAAAATTTTAGGTACTGATAGTAGAGATTCTCCCCAATAACCGTTCCCAATTATATCATTTATCATTTGGTATGGGGAATTCGTCGGGTTAGCTGCTCAGATACCGTAGACTTAAAGGAAAGTTTAAATCTATTTTACCGATTGCGGCCTGATCCACCGTTTATGTTATTTTATTTTTTATTAATGATATGAAAGTTCCTAGATTAAATGCAAGTGATATTGGGTAAGAACCTCACTAGAGATGCACAGGTATTCCTTATGTCTTATCACTCCTGCCCCATAGTCACTCTATGAAAGAAAAGAACAACTAATCTAAATCTATTCTAAACTATCCCTATGGAGAAAGATTAATACTAATATGAGTAATGTACTGCATTGTTTGCACATAGAATTATACAGATAGTTGAAAAATTATGAATACATAAATACAACAGAGAAATAACACAAAGATAACTCTATGAAGTTAAAGAATTCATCATTCATTCATTGCATAAGATTCCTAACATAAAATGAAATCATGCATAACACATGAAATAATTCAGTGGGTTTAGAACGATCTCACAAATTGTACAACATGGTAAAAACAGAAATATTTCCTCATCCAACGACCTACAAAACATGATTTGAAACTCATGTAGTGCCCTCTCCAATGAAATTTTTGTCCTCTTTATTATTAAAAAAAAATAGTTCTCCTTACAAAACGTTTCAGCATATGAGAGCCAAAAAAAAGTCATTCCTCTATTCTACTTTAGCTTTACTTATAAATTTACAAAATGACTTTTGGTTACCCATGCCCTTTAGGATTCCCTAACTCTTCGTTTACAAAATTTCATCCTCTAGTGTGCTCACTAGGAAAAAAGGAATAAATACAAAATGTTACATAAAATCCTCCATTTGTGAATAAAACAAACAGCCTAAGTGGGACCAGTTGGTTTCTTAATAAAAACGTCCCATGCTTGATCCTCTTCACTAATGATACGATAGTCAATTGGCTCCAGCACATGTGCAACTAGTTCTTTCTTGGACAACTCGGATTCTATCTCCCTTACTTTTCGTGAGTTCTGAATCAGTAAATCCTCAAATAGATGCTTGTGAACAGAAGCTTATACAATCCAAACTCCAATGGATTCTTCACTGATGCATTCGATCTTATCTATTCCTTCTTTCATTTACTGCAACTTGTTCTGAAGGTTCGTTAAATGATAATCTCTAGCCGAGAAGTCTTTGTCTTGAGTGTCTGCTGAAACCTAGAATTTGTTGTTAGTTGAACACATTCTTTTGTTGAACTAAGTACACTTTTCCATAGTTTTATCAATGGTTGTGTTCAACATTACTATTTATTTTCCACCGAAATTTAATATTTCCAATTCCATCTTTATACCTCCTGCAGTCTTCTGAGGCATGTCCACTGGAAAGGTCGAATTGGATCATATCCAAGTCAGCTGGATCTGTACAAGTTCTGCCACTTCTAATAACATCTTCCTGAAATATGATGAGATGTGTGCTATCTCCTTTAATCTAACCTCTATCTATTGAATTCTATACATTTCTCCTTCCAACTTCATTTGAATCTAATTTGTTTCCTTTTGCAACAAAGATGCTTGATTACAGAAAGGAGCAATATGAAGCTATTTTTTGTTTGCCGCTTTGAGTTGCTTATCTAGAAAATTGTTCCGAATTTTTAATTCTTCAACTCTTTTTTAGATGTGTCTTTTTTCTTTTATAACTCTAAAACCTTTCTTTCAAGATCCTTTTTTCTCTTTTTCAGTGATGTTAGCTGACAGTACTAAGGCATCTTTGTCTGATTCCAAAATTTCATATGCTTCTTTAAGTCTCTCCAACTCTGAGAGAATGTCATCGTGCTTCCTTTTTAGGGTTTTCCCTTCTCCTATTCTTTCCTTAGGGTTTCCTTCATTTGGGATATTTTCTCTTTATACTAATCAATATCCTCAACCAATTTTCCAACATTATCTGCATTGGCGAGAGCTAATCCTACACCTTCCATCAGAAGGAGTTTAGGATATTTATTCGTCCCATGCAAAACTATCTTCTCTGTTACCATAATATCTATAGACTGATCTCCTGCATCCACCCTTTTATCTGATCCCATCACAGTCCTCTTCTTGTTTTTATCAAAGAAAATCGTATTGAGTTCGGCCACTCTGTGCTCACAGGATGGAAAGAAAGGTATTAATTCAAGCTATACTGAGGGAGTTGGATTCTCAACCACTCTGCTACTTGATGGGACAAATGTATCCATAGAATTATCATGGGCCTTTCCCTACTCCACATTTCACCGATGTTGGTCATCCTCCTCCTTCCATTTAAGTTCCTAGGCTTCTTTTTATGCTACTTCTCTTGCTCAATGAGCTGCTTCCTTTTGTATTCTTTCACTCTCCTCCCACAACCTCTTCTCTTCTTCCTCATTCTACAACTGTGCTTCCTTTGCTTATCTCTGAAGTTATTCCTGTAACAATCTGTGGGCTTCCTCTTCCCTTTTTCTTACATCTTCTTCTTCATTCTTTTGCTGTTCAACAATGCTGCTACTGATTCCTTTGCCTCCCACAGTCGTTATTTTCTTCTTAAATCTTATACTTAAGGTTGTCATGTTACATGTGTTGCGGTATATCTCTTCATCCTTATCCCAGTAATTTGTGTATTCAAAATGCACTCCTACTGATGCACAATAAATCACAATCTTGTGTGTTGAATCATTTATGTGAAAAATTTTCTCTCCAAAATGAAAGTTCTATAATTATTTCAAAAAAAAATTTGCACTCTTCACCTTGGTAAACTTATAACTACCTATGAAGAAAGGTAGTGGTGGGTGTACATCCTTCTTCATATCAAATAACAAATTTTTGATCCCATCTATGTAGAGCTTCCTCACCACTTCTTTATAAATAACATAGTCCATAACATACTTTGGTAACAAGGAAGGGGATTTCAATTCTCCATACATTCTTAAGTACATACCCTCCTCTGAGATGTAATAATTCCCATTATCACTCACCGTCTCCAATGCTCTTTCAGACATGCAATTGTATTCTATGAGGAATATTAGCTTATAAAGCAATATTAAAAAAATCATCATAGATGCTCTTGTAGAAACTATAGTACTTATGTGCCTAGAAGATCTCATATGCAGAATATACAGGGGTCTTGGTCTTAGCCCATTTGCAATTTAGTGTTGGGAACCAGTGGGTGCACAAAATGCAATCAATCTGTTAGTTTTTCATCATATAAGCTAGCATTATGATCTTAGGATCTTTTAACTGAGAGAATAACAATCACAGCAATAAAACATAAGCACATCACAAGAGATAAGAGACACAAAGAATTTTCATCAGGGAAACCATAAAGGAGAAAACCCCGCAACTTCCTCAGAGATAGAATCAGCACCAAAATAGTAAAAGCCCCAAAACAGTAAGATGATCTCCACACAGCAATAGTCTCTCTCTCTCTCACTAAGAGAGCTTCTCCTCTCACTCATGCGCCTCAATTGAGTGAGTGTGAGTGTTGCAAGTGATAAATAGAGAGGCTCTCACTCTCTATTTATATTCTTTCATTCACTTGAAGTTCACTCCAACATGTCGTCCTCACTTAACAATTACTTACTAGAGCCGACATCTCTAGGAGTGTATAATAACCCTAGTGCCCCACCACTGTGGGGACTTTAACCCTTGACCAATACGAGGGTTACCCACAATGACTTGACATGACTTTCTCATTATAGAAACTTCCCGATCGGAACATCGGGGATGACATGACTCAAATACATTACAATACATCCCGGAATAAACATCGGGTTACAATACATAAGAAATATGGATGAATACATTCTGAGGTTACAATTACATCAACACTCCCTCTTAACTAGGAAGGTATTCTCTCGACACAATTTATCAGCACAAGTCTTCTTCTCTGTATCATCTGAGTCATCGTCAAGTCTTCGTCATCTTCAATGTCATCTTTATCTTCAAGTCATCTTTATCTGTAATTCATCTTCATTTTTCAAGTCATATTCATCTAGATCTAGATCATCATCACTGAATCTAGATCATCACTCGATCTGGATCATCATCACTGAATCTAGATCATCACTCGATTTGGATCATCATCACTAGATTTGGATCATCATCACTGGATCTAGATCATTACTCAATCTGGATCATCTCTGCTGGATCATCTTCACTGGATCTAGATCCTCACTCGATTTGGATCATCACTGGCTATCATCACTAGATCTTGATCATCACTAGTGCTATCTGATGATTCTTCTCATCACAGGAAGTTCTACAGAGCCAGCCCTTTTTCATGCTGGTTGTAGGCCTAGCCATCATGTAGGTATTCGCCCAACACTTACATCTGACCTACTCGTCAGAAAGGCACATCCATCCAGATAAGAACACATCCTATCACAGTGATGGAAGAATCCCATCCAGACAAGAACACATCCTATCATAGTGATGAGAGATTTCAGCACTTACATCTGACCTACTCATCAGAAGGGCACATCTATCCAGAAAGGAACACATCCTATCATAGTGATGGAAGACTCCCATCCAGACAGGAACACATCCTATCACAGTGATGAGATATTTCAGCACTTACATCTGACCTACTCGTCTGAAGGGCACATCCATCCAGACAGGAACACATCCTATCACAGTGATGGAAGACTCCCATCCAGACAGGAACACATCCTATCACAATGATGAGAGATTTCAACATTTACATCTGAGCACGTGGGAACACATCCCTCAGTCGCTCCAGAAAGGATCTGCACTTACATCCATCCAGACAAGAACACATCCTATCACAGTGATGGAAGGGCTTGCAATCACATCTGATCCTATGAGAACGCATCCCAGCAGTCATATCATAATGGCCCCAAGTCCTCGACTGAGCTACCTGGTAACTGACCAGGCGCCTCCATTCTCCTAGAAAATGGAAGTTGCCCTTACATCCGACCTGCTCGTCGGAATGGCCAACACTCATATCTAACATGGAAGGAACTTAATCCTTTAGCCATGATAGAATGGTTCAGCCCTTACATCTGACCATGGAAGGAACCAATCCTCTCACCATGTCAGAATGGCTATGGGTCTCATCACTTTCTCTTGGAGGGAACCTTGATCTAGAGAACACCAAGCTTCTCCCTGAAGTACTTGAACTTCAGCCTAGATAATGGCTTCGTCAATACATCAGCTATTTGTTCCTCTGTCGCAACATACTGGAGTTTCACTGCTCCTCTTTGCACCATATCCCTGATATAGTAATAATTGATCTCGATATGCTTCGACTTGTCATGGAACACTAGATTCTCTGACAACTTCATGCAACTCTGGTTGTCACAATGTATACAAGTAGCATCCAACTGGAGATCAAATATATCAGATAGTAGCTTCCGCAGCCATACTGCCTCACAACTAGCTGAACAAGCTGCGACATACTCGGCTTCAGCTGTACTCAATGCCACATAGGATTGCTTCCTGCTAAACCAAGAGATCACTCCTGATCCCATACTAAAGCAACATCCTGAAGTACTCTTCCTGTCGATGGCATTTCCTGCCCAATCTAAATCAATATAACCCTCTAGGTTAATCTTTTGATTCTCATCGTACTTGAGCCCATAATCAATTGTACCCTTTAGGTACCTCAGAACATGCTTTGCAGCAATCAAGTGAAGACTTCTCGGATCTGTCAAGTATTGGCTCAAGGTGTTCACAACAAAGCAAATTTATGGTCTCGTGTTCGTCAGGTACATCAATGACTCAATCATCTGACGATACATCATAGCATCAACCGACTCTGATGAAGCATCACTCAATAGCTTCAATTTCGATTCCATTGGTGTGGCCATAGCTTTGCAGTCCATCATCCCAAACCTCTTCAGGATCTCTACTGCATACTTCCCTTGTCCAAGGAAGATTCCATCTGTACTCGGCCACACCTCCATGCCTAGAAAATAGTGCATTGACACATAACAGGAGCATCACTGGTCTTCCACCTTCAACCTTGAAGCAAAGGTTGGAATCCACTTTACTCTCAGTAAAGCCTAGAGTCATCAGTAATCTGTCCATCCTGTTGTGCCATGTCGATCCTCAGGATATTCTGTAGTCACTCCCTCTGAAGCGGAGCATCATACTCCCTCTGTTTTCTGTACTCTATGCACTGAAACATTCTGTACCGGAGTGACAAGTAGCTTCCTATGCTACTAATATTCTATGTGACCATCTAGTGTATAGACTTGCATCTTCAATCTTGTAGCAAAGGTTAAGATCTTCATCAATATCATCATGTATGTGTTTCCCATGGGTGTCTTTTGAACTCGTACAATGCCTTCTTTCATTTGCACACATGATTATGCATGTCATGTGACTTCACTTCTAGTGGCTGTAAATGTTTCTTTGTAGTCTATGCCTTCTTTTCGTGAGAAGCCTCGTGCTACGAATATTGCTTTGTATCCCACGATGTTTCCATCTATTGCATGATGGAACTATGAACTTCTCTTCAGGTCTCGATACTGCGCCCTAACATCATTCTTCTTGAACTGGTCTTCCCTTTCTTCTTGGTGGCTAGAAGGTTCTGCATCAATGATGTCATTGCACTCGTCATATTATTCTTTGTCTTTGAACTATCGTTACTTGTTCTTCAGAACATGTCTTCATTCTTCTTTGCTTGTAGGTGATTATGTATGCGATCTTTCCTACAAGTCAAATGCATTTGTATGGTTAGAAACATTTCATAAGGAATATTTATACTGGCAAGTTCTTATGCATAAATATATGATCATGCAACTACTTTAGCCAATAAAACATTCATCCATATCTCATTGAAACTTTCTAGATGCCTTCCATCTCTACCAGGACAACATTGAGATTGTGCACTAATCCAATATGTCAGCAAAGAGGTTTCATTCTAGATAAGTAGCAATGGAGAATTTGTATAGCACCATGAGCTACTTACCCATCACATGCATATTAGTAGTATATTTTCATTAATGTAAACATCCTATCATGCATAATACATCAACTGAATATAAACAAATGCATAAAAAAAATAATATCATGAAAAGACAATTGAATACTTATCTTTATTTGTTTCATGGGTAGAATCCTTCTTGAGCCTTCAGCTTCATCGTCTTCTTCATTCATAATAGCATCGTTTCTTATCTAAATGATAAGGTGGATAAGAAGTTCTTCAAGAGTTGAGTCCTTTGTATTCCTCATTGCTTGAGGGGTCTTCTTTGGATGGTGAGAGCTTGATCTTCAATTTCTCCCATCTTCTCTTCTCTTCTTATGAGTCGAGCTTCTTCTTCTTCTCGGAGTCTACTGAAAGTAATCACTTCCTTCTGTCACACATTCCTCACATGAATGAATCCCATGATCCTAGGAGGCCATTCAAGGTGGCCATCACCGCTTCTGTATTCTTCACTTACCGCTTCAAGTTTTTCTTTTATTTGAGAGACCCTTGTAAGGTATGACTGCATGGTCTCTGCATTTTGGATCTTCACTTCCTTCAACTATTTTCTCAAAGTCATATTTTGATTTATGTTCTTCCCTTGAAATAGCTTGGTCAAGGAATCAAACCTCATCGGTGTCTTTGGGGAAGACACTTGTAGTACAAGTTGATTCGTGACTGAATCAGCAATGATCTTCTTGGCCTTGACCAAGTTCTTCTTGTGAAAGGCTTCTAACCTCGTCTCCTTCTGAAACTGGAACCTCTCTACTCATATAGGTGTCCAATCCATTTTCTTCAAAGAGATCATATACTTCCATGCTTGGAAGTTGTTCAAATTCACCAAGCTTATCATCAAGCTGATGTGATAGATCACTTTGAAATGAGAACCTCAAATGAAAATAGCAAAGGATTAGATCTTACCGATTTGAGGTGTCCGTCTTGATTCCGTAGCTGGCTGATTTAGGGTTTGTCACAGAAACCCTAATTTTCAAAACTTGGAATATTTTATATATGATTGTATATATATATATATATATATATCTTCAAATGGATTTGTCCAATGTACTCCTTTTTTGAAAACAATGAAGGGAAGCTCCCGGCACAAGAATCCCTAGTTTTCCCATTTCTTCTTCAGAAATGCCTGTTACTGTTTCTATGATATGTCTGAAATGTCTGCTCTTCGGTGTCTGAAATTTCTTATTGAGGTAACTTCGCATGTCCCTCATCTAGCACCGCATGTTTCATCAAAATTGGTTTCACCATTTTGGATTTATGATCCTTTTTCCAAGGTGACCTGTTACAGGACTGTTCAGAACAACGAAGTTGTACGTCATGCCACGTGTCACTGGTTCATCTTCTAAGTCTGATATTTGGACCACCAAAATTAAAGTCCGTTCCCTTTCTATTACATCTTCAGGAATTCCATTTGGACCTTTGTATCCCAAGAGATTGCAATTCTCCCTAGGTGTCCTGTTTAGGGATGAATTCTAGAAGAGGTTGGAACCCTAACTTGGAGGGATCATATCTCCAAAAATATAGTGAATATGAGGCTGATTTTTGGATACAGTATTCATCAATATTTTATATTAGGCCCCTGCAATTTTTAGCTTCTGAAATCTCTCTAACCTCGAAATATAGGGAATGTACCAAAACGTAGCAATTTTAGTATTTAGGGTTTTTTTTCTAGCTTGGGGTCAAACTAGGGTTTGACTTTCCCAAAGTTTCACCCAACCAAATTTCTTGATCCGGGTCTTTAAACTTTGGTTTTGATGAGGAGAAAAATCCTATGCTGGTCTCACTCAAAAATTCCTCTTCTGTAGAAAGCCCTAATTTTCGCATTGAAAACTGAAAATGCTCGGAATCGAATTCCGCTTCGACAGAAAGATGCGCCCTTCAAAGGAGAGTCAGCCTAGCATAATTTTGTTGATAGATTGTGGAGAGAGATACAAAAGTAAGAATCCCTAGCTTCTGTAGCTGCACAATGTCTTCTTCTCAGGTTAGCTCTGATACCATGTTAGTTTTTCATCATATAAGCTAGCATTATGATCTTAGGATCTTTTAACTGAGAGAATAACAAGCACAGCAATAAAACATAAGCACATCACAAGAGACAAGAGACACAAAGAGTTTTCCTCGAGGAAATCATAAAGGATAAAACCCCACAACTTCCTTAGAGATAGAATCAACACCAAAACAGTAAAATCCCCAAAATAGTAAGATGATCTCCACATAGCAGTTGTCTCTCTCTCTCACACTAAGAGAGATTCTCCTCTCACTCATGCTCCCCAATTGAGTGAGTGTGAGTATTGCAAGTGATAAATAGAGAGGCTCTCACTCTCTATTTATATTCTTTCGTTCACTTGAAGTTCACTCCAACATGTTGGCCTCACTTAACAATTACTTACTAGAGCCGACATCTCTAGGAGTGTCTAATAACCCTAGTTCCCCACCACTGTGAGGACTTTAACCCTTGACCAATAGGAGGGTTACCCACAATGACTTGACATGACTTTCTCATTATAGAAACTTCCCGATCGGAACATCGGGGCATGACATGACTCAAATACATTACAATACATCCCGGAATAAATATTGGGTTACAATACATAAGAAATACAGATGAATACATTCTTAAGTTACAATTACATCAACACAATTAGGAAAGAGCTCATATAAAAATCTAACTTCCTATATGTTAAGCCCCCATGTCCTACACTTATGCATGAGGATAAACTATTTTCTACTATATCAGCCCAGTTGAAGATGGTACCCTTTATATCTACAAAATAAATCAATGGTACACATCTTATATTATAAAACTTTCCATTCACTTGGGTGAAAATCCGGTTTAAAATCAAAGCTAGAAGCAGGTATGGGGTATGCAAGTTTTCCATTTCATATTCTCCAGAAGGGTTTGTGCATAACTCCTTCCTATGAACCATCATTTTCCTTACACAATTGAAAACATCCAAGTATAGCTCCTTCATCCATTTTTCTGTCAAATAGATCTGAGATGCAGGTAGATTCCATCAAAAATTTCCCTACCCAACTTGTGACTGGGAAAAATCTCCAACTCAAAGCACCAGGGGTTTTTCGTATGAACTGAAACTATCCGCGGCTCACAATATTCAAGAAGAGGGAGATATTTAACATGATCTCTAGGAAGAGAAAACTCCCAAAACAACCTCGACTAATGATGATACTCCCTCCACTATTGCGTTGATGATGAGAACGGGGAATGACGCAGATAAGAAACAATCGTCTGGTCGAGGCCTTGCTACTGCACCATAATGACATAACAGTCCTCATGGCAAGGAAAAGAGGACAATTTGTGCGGGGAAGGTAAGGGAAACCTATGGCCCTACTAACAAGTAGGGGAGCAACTTGAGTTTGCTGCGCAGGAGAAAAATATTCCTCGAAACCTAAAACGAAAGGAAAAACCTCTATGGTCTTGGGATAAGGACAGGAATGTTGATGTATTTGTAACTTTGGAATGTTTTCACTTGTATATTTTATATATTGTATTTCATTGTACCCCAAATTTCCTATCAGGAGAATCATTAATGTAATCAAGTCATGTAAAGTCATAGAGGTTAACCCTCCTTTGTAAGTCAGGAAAAAAGTCAGCATAGTTGAAAGGTGCTAGCGTTATTAGACTCTCCTAGTGAGGAAGGACCTGGTAATGAATTGTGAAGTGGAAAACTAGTATAAATAGAGAGCGAGATGCTCTATTTGAAGAAAACACTCACTCAACTATAGCACATGAGTGAGAGAAGAGGAGCTTGCACAAGTCAGAGAGAGAACAATTATCAGAGATCATCTTTTTGTCATCAGGTTTTACTTTTTCCATTGGTGCTCATTCTATCTCTGAGGAAGTTGTGGGGTTTTCTCCTTTATGGTTTTCCTAAGGAAAAATATTTGTGTGTCTTGTCTCTTGTGATTATTGTTGTGCATGTTATTCTCTCAGATAAGATCCTAAGATCATATTGACTAAATGATAAAAATATAACATGGTATCAGAGCTAACCTGTGAAGAAGACACTATGCAGCTGCATAAGCTAGGGATTCTTCCATTTTGGGTCTCTCTCCACAGATCATCAGCAAAATGAGGCTAGTCTAACTCTTCATTGAAGGGCACATATTCCTATGGAAGCAGAATTTGAATTTGAACATTTTTCAACTTTTGACCTATCACTGCTGCGGGAAATCAGGTATTTTAATAGAAGAAGAATTTTTGAGTGATCCGAGTATAGGATTTCTCTCCTCCTCCGAATCAAAATTTAGAGACCAAGATCAAAAAATTTGGTTGGGTAAAACTCCAGGAAATTCAAACCCTAATTTGAACGTGAACCTAAAAACCCTAAAATACTAAAACTAGTAGTTTTGGTACATTCACCATATATCGTGATTGGAGAAGGCTCAAGAGCCGAAACGTTTACAGGCCGAAGATAAATTCTTGATGTACCCTGTGTAAACATTTTGCAATATTTTGGGAGGTACGATTCCTCCAAATCAGGGTTCTAGCCTATCCTAGGATTCATCCCTAAACAAGACACATTCAGATAATTTCTATATCTCGAGCTACGAAGGTCCAAATGAAATTTCACAAGATGTTCTAGATAGGGAACAGGCTTTACTTTATGTGGAAAAAGTTTCAGATCCTGAAGGTGAAACAGTGACACGTGGAAGTTTGTACAAGTTCGCTATGCTGAACAATCTTGAATTAAGTAACCTTGGGAAAACTCTCATAAGTCCCAATTGGTGAAACCAACTCTTCTCACACCTACGATGTTTTAAAGAAGACATACGAGGCTACCTCAGTGCAAAGTTTTAGACACATAGGAGAAATACTTTCGGATATATTGTAGAAAAAATATAAGGAAATTCTGTAGAACAAATTGAAGAAAACTAGGGCATCAAATATTTTGTAGTTTTGATCACAGTTTTGGGAAAATGAGTATGCTTCTTGGCTCGCCTTGAGGAGGCACATCTTTCTATCCAATCAGATCTAAAAGATTCCAAGTTTTTAAAATTAGGGTTTCTCTTACAAACCCTAGATCAGCCAAATCCGGAACCAGGATAGACACCTCAAATCGATAAGATCTAATATTTTTCTATTTACATTTGAGGTTCTCATTTCAAAAATGACTAATCACACCAGCTTAATGACAAGCTTGGTGGAGCTGGAAACTTCCAAGCATGGAAGTATAGGATCTCACTGGTTCTTGAAGAAAATGAATTGGACACCTACATAAGTGGAGAGGTTCTAGTTATAGAGGGAGATGAGGATAAATCCTTACACAAGAATAAATTGGTCAAGGATAAGAGGTTACCTTATACCAGAAGTGTCTTCCCTAAATACACCTAAAGAGACGATTGATTTCTTGACCAAGCTATTTTGAAGGAAAGAATATAAATCGAAAGAAGTATACAAACTCTGTGATCCTTGAAGAAATTGACTTAGATCAGTATTTCGGTAAAGAAGTTATAAGATCCGGAGGGAGATGAGGCTGAGGATAGATCCAAGAAAATCATTTCTTATTCTATTAAAGATCATCTCATCCCTCATGCGTCATCCTTGAAGACACCAAAAGGAAGTGTTCGATGCTATGACGAAGCAATTGAAGAAGAATAAGATATTTTTATAACCACCTTGAATGGACTCCCAAGATCATGGGATAAATTCATTCAAGGGATGTGTTCCAGAAGGAATTGATTACCTTCAACAAAATCTACGAAGAGTGCACACAAGAAGAAGATCAACTCATAATAAGAGAAGAAAAAATGGGAGCATCTGAATATCAATCTCTCATGATCCAAAGAAGATCCCTCAAGCGATGAGGAATATAAAGGACTCAACTCTTGAAGAACCTCTTATCCATATTAGAATTTGGATAAGAAATGATGTTGTTATGAATGAAGAAGATGATAAAGTTGAACCCTCAAGGAGTCTACCCACAAAATGAATAAAGATAAATATTCAATTATCCTTTCATGATATTATTTTGTTATGGATTTGTTTATATTCAGTTGATGTGTTATGCATGATAGAATGTTTGAATTAATGACATTATACTACTAATATGCATGTTATGGGTAAGTATCCCATGGTGCTATACAACTCTCCATTGCTACTTATCTAGAATGAAACCTCTTTGTTGACATAATGGATTAGTGCACAATCTCAATGATGTCATAGTAGAGATCGAAGGAATCTAGAATGTTTCCATGAGATATGAATGAATGTTGTATTGGCTGAAATAGTTCGATGCTTATATATTTATGCATAAGAATTTTCCATTATGAAGATGCCTTATGAAATGTTTCTTACCATATAACTAATGCATTTGACTTGTAGGAAATATCACATACAATCACCTACAAGAAAAGAAGGATGAGACTTATTCTGAAGAATAAGTGACGACAGTTCGAGAAATAATACAAGATGAAGAATAATATGACGATGCTTTCAAAGAAAGAAAGAGGTCTTAGAAACAATGTAGTTATGTGACACTATTCAGTTACATCATTGATGCAGAACCTTCCAGCTATGAAGAAATAGCCAAGAATAAAGGGAAGGAGTGCATCGGTTCAAGAAGAATGATGTATAGAATGCGGTATCAAGACCTGAAGGGAAGTCCGTAGTATCTTCCATATGGATCTCCAATATCTAGCATGCAATAGATGAAAACATTGTGGGATACAAGGAAATATTCGTAGCATAAGGATTCTCACAGAAAGAAGGCATAGACTAGGAAGAGACATTTGCAACCAGTGGGAATTGAGGGACATGACAAGAAGAATCATGTGTGCAAATTAAAGAAGGCCTTGTACGAGATCAGAAGACACCCATGGGATAACACATACATGAGGATCTTGAATATCACCTAGAGTGATGAAGATATTAACCTTTCCTACAGGGTTGAAGATGAAATCCTATAGAGGATGACAAGCTCACAGATGGGTGCGAGAAGAAATTTTGAAAAGTTTCAAGATAGAGGATCTTGGTATCCGGTGATGCTAGATCGATACATAGAATATTAGTAGCAGAGGAAGCTACTTGTCACTCCAGTACATAATGTTTCAAAGCATAGAGTACTAAAGGAAGAAGGAGAATGATGCTCCTCTTTAGAGGGAGTGACTATAGAATATCTTGAGGTTCGACATGATATGATAGGATGGACAGATTATTGATGGCTCTAGGATTTACTAAGAATAAAGTGAACTCCAACCATTGCTTCAAGGTTGAAGGAAGAATACCAGTGATGCTCGTGTCATATGTCAATGACTTGTTCCTGACAGGGATAGAGGAACTCATTAAAAATGCAAGAAGGATACTTTCTATCGAGTTCAAGATGAAGGACTTGGATATGATGCACTACTTTCTAGGCATGGAGGTGTGGCAGAATGTAGATGGAATCTCCTTGGGGCAAGGGAAGTATGCAGTAGAGATCATGAAGAGGTTTAGGATGATGTATTGCAAGGCCATGACCACACCTATGGCATCAAACCTGAAGCTATTGAGTGATGCTTCATCATAGACGGTTGATACTATGATGTATTATAAGATGATTGGGTACTTGATGTTCCTTATTGATCTGAGACATGTTCACCTAATTGCTGCAAAGCATATTCTGAGGTACCTGAAGGGTACATTTGACAATGGCATCAATTATGAGGAAAATCAAAACATTAACATGGAGGGTTATGTGGATTCAGATTGGGAAGGCAATGCCATTAATAGGAAGAGAACTTTGAGGTGTTGCTTCAGTATGGGATGAGGGGCGATCTCTTGGTTTAGCAAGAAGTAGTCCTGCATGGAACTAAGTATAGTCGAGGCAGAGTATGTTGCAGCCTGTTCAACTAGTTGTGAGGCAGTGTGGATGAGGAAGCTACTATCTGATTTGTTTGATCTCCAGTTGGATGCTACTTATATATATTGCGACAACCAGAGTTCTGTGAATTTGTTGAAGAACTTGGTGTTCCTTGACAAGTCAAAGCATATCGAGATCAAATATCACTATATTAGGGATATGGTGTAGAGAGGAGTAGTGAAGCTCCATTATGTTGTGACGGAACAGATAGTTGATGTGTTAACCAAGACATTAGCTAGAGTAAAGTTTGAGTACTTCAGGGAGAAGCTTGACGTTGTCCAGATCGAGGTTCCTTCCAAGGGGAAGTGATGAGTCCATGAGCCTCTCTGACATGGTGGTAGGATTGGTTCCTTACATGGTAAGATATAAGTGTTGTTCCTTTCTGACATGGTGGTAGGATTGGTTCCTCCCATGGTAATATATAAGTGTTGTTCCTTTCTGACATGGTGATAGGATTGGTTCCTCCCATGGGCATATATAAGTGTTGTGATTTTTTTACATGGTGTTAGGATTGGTTCCTCCCATGGTCATATATAAGTGTTGTGCCTTTCTGACATGGTGGCAGGACTGGTTCCTCCCATTGTAACATTCCCAACCCTCCGACCGGTGAAGAGGACACTACCATGCTATTTACGATCCAGGAAACCAGCCCCATGAACATGTGCATTCATAAAAATTGAAAGAAATGCATTGAAGTAGAACATGCACAGATACATAATTATTTATCATACACAGCGGAAGAAAACATACATTCATTCATTCAACATGTTCATCATAATTTATTAACAATAAATATAATTGCAGAAGTAAAATAGACAATATTACTTATCTTATAAATAACTCGTCCCGCAAACAGCTACATCGCTACAACGTTCCACCCAACCATAGGCCAGCGTGCTCCTTAATCTCTCAGCAGCACTACCACCCCCGAGCTGGGCATGATTCCCCAAGGAATAAGGAACAAGCAGGCTTACACAGCACACAGCCAAGCCAACATAGTTGGGTTTATCAGGCCATCAAGGAGATGGGAAAGGCTAAATGCTAAGCTGGTGAGCTCATTACGGAGCTAGGAACACCTACACCAGAACTAGCCTGACTTCCAAGACACCCACACACGCCCAACATAAGGAGTCAGCCCCTTCTCTGCTACACAGTCCCTCGGGCCCTAACTTCCCTTCCAGTGCTATTCAAGGGTTGTGGAGAAGAAAGCTAGCCCTCTGTCTCTGTCTATGTAGTTCCTAAACACACCAGGTTTATCAAGAAAACCAAGCCCTCATCCCTACTCGAACATAGTCCGAAGACCAACCACTGCATACACGTAGTCAGACAAGCGATTCACAGCTTGGATAGGGAAAACAATTTCTTGAGTCGTTCTTGGCCCTATCGTGGCCAAAACACCTCCATAACAGCTTACAGTAGCCCAAAACATAAAAACAGACACAACCATCAACGTGGGGAAACAACAGCCTGTTCTCAACAATGAAGCCACCAAGAAAACTTACACAGACCGCAATGGGGAAGAAAATCAGACTCCCAACCTCTACGTGAGGGAAAATTCACACTGGACCCCAAAATACAAAGGGAAAACACACCAGATACCACTCTATGGAAAATTTGAATGACAACCAAAAATGGATCCCCTCTTGGCTGCGTGAGTCCAAACAAAAATAACTCGCTGTGTGAGGAATAGGACATTCCCCCCCCCTGCGTGAGGATGAGTGGAAATGGAGAATTGTGAGTGGGAAGTCCAAAAGTGTTTCTAGCACCGTCGTGCAGAGAGTGGAATCATGGAGAGTTCACTTCCTCTGACCAACGTGAGTTTCGATTTGCTGGTGGAGTGTGCGTGTGGGCAAGGACTAACAATCTTGCCACACCCCACTCCCAACAATAACTGACTCAACTACTCAGCAGAACGTTTAAGGTGGTAGTTGGATGAGATAAGGGAAGGTGAGTAAAACAAAAAGGGTGGTGACACATGTATTTTCTCACATGGGCTTAAGTTCTAACAATTCCCCCCTTATCCTTAGGAAAATCATGCCCTTTTCATCATGGTTGCATTGACATAGCTGGTTCGGGTTCATTTTAATTAAAGATGTATATTTACATGATGACAAAACTAATACGTGTTGTATATCATGATATACCATCGGCAACGATTTCAATCACCGAACATAACACAACCAAATCGATGGTGGGGCTTTTGGCCTTTAGCTCCATACCATGATTAATTACAATATATACATCATATATTTAATGCAAACGAGGTCAAAACCAGGGTGTTACACCCATGGTCAGATGTAAGTGCTGAGTACTGCATCCAACATGAAAAAGGGCCAGCTCTATAGTGGAAATCCTTGCACAGACAAGGTACTGCATCCAGCATGAAAAAGGGTTGGCTCTATAGTGGAAATCCTTACAGAGGCAAGGTATTGAATCTGGCATGAAAAAGGGCTGGCTCTATAGTGGAAATCCTTGTAGAGGAAAGGCATTGCATCCAGCATGAAAAAGGACTGGCTCTATAGTGGAAATACTTGCATAGGCAAGGTGTTGCATCCAGCATGAAAAATGGCTGGCTCTGTTGGGGGAATCCTTGCAGACGTAAGGTGCTGCATCCAACATGAAAAAGGTCTAGCTCTATAGGGGAAATCCTTGCAAAGGAAAGGTGCTGCATCCAGCATGAAAAAGGGCTAACTCTATAGGGTATGTCATTGCAAGGGAAAGGAAGTACATCCAACATGAAAAAGGGATGGATAGTTGATGAAGACCTACATGGAGGCTAGGCCTACAACCATCATGAAAAAGGGTTGGCTCTGTAGAACTTCCTATGATAAGAAGAATTGAGAGATAGCACCATTTGCTTGAGATAGCGAGAGCAATGATGATGATGATGATCCAATGATGATCTATCTTTGATGATGATCCAACTTTGATGAATGATCCAATGACAAAGAATTCTGCTGATGAATTGTTTCAAGAGCATACCTTCCTAGTTAAGATGGAGTGTTGATGTATTTGTAACTTTGAAATGTATTCACGTGTATATTTTATATATTGTATTTCTTTGTACCCTGATGTTCGTACCGGGAGAATAATTAATGTAATCAAGTAATTTAAATTCATATAGGTTAACCCTCCTTTGTAAGTTGGGGAAAAATTCCCCACAGTTGAGGGGTACTAGATTTCGGCCCTTGTAAGTTATTATCAAGTGGAAAACTAGTATAAATAGAGAGTGAGACTCTCTATTTGAAACACACACTCACTCAACTATAGCGCATGAGCGATAGAATAGGATCTCACACAAGTGAGAGAGAGAACAACTGTCGGAGATCATATTGATGTATTTGGTTTTTTACTTTTTCCATTAGTTCTCATTCTATCTCTGAGGAACTTGTGGGGTTTTCTCCTTTATGGTTTCCCCAAGGAAAACTATTTGTGTCTCTTGTCTCTTGTGATTATTTTTTTGCATGTTATTCTCTCAGATAAGATTATAAGATCATATTGACTAACTGAAAAATATAACAAGGAAAAGCTAATCCTGTAAGACAATTGAATGTTTCCCATTAAAAAAAATGTCAAAAACATGACTAGGCAAGGACTTAAATCCTACTTGGAAAAATCAGACTAAATGATGGTGAGTGCGAAACTTTCATAGCTAGCGGAATCCACACATTGGTTGGCATCTCCAATAGGAATGAGGGCAAGCACTCCCAATGGGAAAAAAATTATTCGTAAAACAAATCCTTGGAGACTTAAATAAACAAAGACATGACAAGGGTAATTAATGGCCCACGAGTGAAACACCATTGATGCCAACATTACAAACTTCACGAATTTAATCAGCAAGGAACTACTAAGCGTAATCAATGGTGTAGAGTGAAGGATTAGGATAGACTCGTCGCTTATCAGATGGTTTCAAACCAGCTTACCGACGATAAAACATCAACAAGAACGTAAAAATATATCGGTCGAAAAAGACTTTATCTACCCGTAGTGGTATCGGCTGAGCCTTCAGGAAAGACATCAGTTGCAAGCATACAAGAATTCGATAACATCAACAAAGATTCCCAAAGAGACCCATCGAAAAACTTATGAAAAGTTTCTGACACAGCTGGAGGATAAGGAAAATAAACTACCTCCGATGCCGCCGACAAGTTTCGACAAGAAAACCCGATGCATCGGAGAGGCTTTCAACAAGCCATTGGAACGAAACTTGAAAGTTTTCTCCGATAACATGAGCTCTAGAGCCTGAATCTAATCGACAAATCGGTAAACTCACGTTAGTTTTATGGAAGAAATAAAGGATGTAAAGGATCAACATGCTTATAAGGTATCTCCTCTAGTATGTTGGCTCAACTCGATGAGTTCATCTAATACAATGGGTGGAAAATCTGAGTTTCATCTTAATATTTTTTCCGATTTGTGAACAAAAAATAAGTTAGGAAAAAGGGTCCTTAGAGGGAAAAGGTAGTCTAGGAAGGCTTAGAACTAGAAATCAAAGGGTGGCCCTAAAACATGAAATTTTTTTGGGGTAGTGGTTGTAGCAGCAACATGATTGTAAAAACTATTTGTATATATTATTTATAGTGATATTCTTGGATCCAATCAATCCAAATTTGAATATTTGTGATCTGTCATGGGATGTATGCAATGGGATTTTTTATTCTTAAATGCTCAGCAACCATAGTAATGGACTTACTACCGGTCTTTGGAGTTGGAAAATACTTGCATCTACAATTTGTTTACCTTGTATATTTATGATTTCCTTGAATATGGTTATGATTATTAAAAATATATATGAAAAGAACTGGTTAGATAATTTATATATTAGATAAAATTATCCTATAGGTGTTTGTTTGTATAATATTTGTACCTGTATATGCATATAACTCTACGAATATATATGAATCTAATTCTAGGAGTTGTAATGAACTAGATGGTAAATCATAGAGTTTGTATATTTGATTGCTAGTTCATAAACATTTAATCTGGTTTATTTACTTATATTTTCCTTGATTTTGTTCTATATGTAACTCGTTTAATATTTATACATTTAACTATTACTACTGTAATTTAGAATTTAAATAGGTTAATTCTACTAATGTAATTGAAATTAAACTAGATATACAACATAGAAAACTAATAGATATAATTTGACAATATTTACGTTTTTAAGTAAAGAATTTGATTCTCCAGCATATAAATCTTTGAGAAATCCCTAACTTGGGTATGGATGACCGATATTTGAAACTTTCCTAATTTGTAAACCACAAGAGAAAAATCCACTTAATGTGCCATCTCTTGCATTATCATATTCAATCCCCATCCAATTCTAGTATCCTACTTTCTAATGGACATACTGTTATATAGTATCTTTCTTAGGACTTGGTCATTTATGAGACTCCTTCTCTTTAGCACTCAACTAGGAGTTGTGACCTGATTTTGGGGAAGATCCCTCCTGCACCTGGAGTTCTCACTTAGTAGATTCAACCACTTTCCTTTTCCTCTTGTGGTTCAAAAAACACTCTTCAACAAATATTCCACTTCTGTCCCCTTCAGAATCTTTTATTAATAAATAATAATTCATTACAATTATTTAAGTTTTTACTTTCTGTCAAAAATAGTTAAAAAAATAAATAAAATAGTTCAGCATAAATTAATAATTGAATTTATTAATTTTAGGTGCATTACAACCATGTCGAGTATGAAGGGTCTCCTTAATAAATAATGTGCAATCTTTTCCTTTTTCTTTCTTGGAATGAAATGTTTCGAATCCACCTCTGCCTCACTATCATCACCCATATGCTCCCCATGGAAGATATATAAATAACAAATGTTAAACAAAGGAGAAATATCGAGATCAACTTGTAAATAAAACTTTTAATAATTGTCATTAAATTTCTTGAGAATATTCAAGGCCCGACTTTCTTATACTTCAATTTGTGGTAGGTTCCTCTAGGAAAGTGCTCTTTCTATAAATATACCATCACCAAATCACCTTCATTGAATACCTGATGTCATCGGTAAGCATCTTTTATAATTTTTTTCTACTCACTATTGTCCTGCGATTTATTTCTCATTTGTTGTTGTAACTATTGAATGTGTTCTACAAATGCTCATCATTGATTCTATCCCCAAGCAGTAGATGCACCAAATCTAAACACCCATAGGATTTATGCAATAAACAACCTGAAATGGACATTTACCTATAAATCTATTCACTGAACTATTGTAGGAAAATTATACTTGAGGTAAGGCCAAATCCCACTACTTGGATTTCTCTCCGATAATGCTCCGTAACAGGTTTCCCAAATTCTGATTTACTACCTCAGTTTTCCCATTTGTTTGGGGGTGATAGGCACCGTTGAATTGTAATTTACTCCCCATCATTTTCCATGAATTTCTCTAAAACTGACCCAATAACCGAGTATCTCTATTGGAGGTAATAGTGTTTGGAACACCATGCAATCTAACAATTTCTGAAAAAATAATTCTTCCTGTCATGTCCCCACCCCTCTTCAACAGCACAGAGGACTAACATAGCTGCTAGCTATCTAATTTGGGAAAAATAGCCTCATAAAAATGATATAAAAATGCATTGGAAATAAACATACACATATGGATAAACATTGAATATACATCGAAATCATTTCAATATCATTCACACATTTAAGCATTCATCATGTTCATTTCCAAAACAATACAGTTGCAAAGGTTTAATCACAAGAAGATACTTATCTTTAACAAAAGCTTGTCCCGTAACCAGCTACGTCGCTACAATGTTCCACCCAACCATAGGCCAGTGTGCTCATCAATCACTCAACAACACTACCACCCCCAAGCTAGGCATGATTCCACAATGAATAAGGGGAAACTAGCAGGGTCACACATAGCCAAGGATACACAACTCAGCCAAGCCAACACATTTGGGTTTATTAGTCCATCGAGGAGTTGGAAAAGCTGGATGGTAAGCTATTGGGCTCACTGAAGAGATATGGACACCTACACCATAACTAGCTTGACTTCTAAAACATCCACACACACCCAACACAAGGAAGCATCCCCTTCTCTGCTACACAGTCCCTGAGGCTATGCCTTCCCTTCCAGTGCTATTCAGGGGGTGCAAAGAAGAAATCCATCCCTCTATCTCTATCTATGAGGCTCTTACACACACTAGGTTTATCAAGTAGACTCAGATACCATTTCCACTCCAAAACATTCCAAATACCAACAACGGTATGCACATAGCAATTAACAATTATGGAATTGAAGGAAAAACACCATAGAGTCCAAAATCGGGTATGGCAATAAGGTGAACGCAGCTCAGACTGAGCAATATTGAATTCCAGAGTCATTTATGGCCCTTACATGGCCAAAATGACTCAACAGCAACTCACAACAAACCCAAATTCGTGGAGGAGGACCACAACTATCACTCATTCTGTGTAAGAGTAAGAACACGACCCCTATCGTGAAGGGAATTACACACAAAAAAATTAGGAAGGAAGAATGGTCACGAATGCCTTCCTACGTGAGGAAAAACAAGTTCTTGCATGCATTTGGAGTGAGGATGAAGGAATGATCAGATGGATGGTTCCCTACTGTTAAGGAGAGAAATTCCTATGGCTTGGGGTACCACAATAAACAGCTTGAATCCAGAAATCAATCCTTTCCAATATGTAATAGAAATCAAATATCTAACACTAAAGGATCCGACCTCATACCTTATTCCGGATGGTTGAATTAGATCCCCGTTGCGTTTTCCAACTTCAACTTGAATTGATGAATCACTTCCTCAACAACAAGTAAACAAGACGAGCATACTATATATATTGGTGTTGTATCTATTCTAGCATATATAATCAACAATGTATAAGCATTTGAAATCATCCATGGATAAAAAATTCATTCAAACATACATTATTGGACAGGAAAAGATATTTCTATTAATATAAAATCAGAGATTACAATGGATACAACCTCTGTCGGCACGTTTGCGAATCGGAGAAACTGAATCCCCCACTTGGGCCTCCACCCCCTTAATCCTCCATCTCTCGATAGCAATCTCACAAGCAAAAGGAAAGCTTGGGAAGTACACAAAAGTGCTCCAAGGGACAAAGGGATGCAGACTCAAGCACAAGTTCTGGAAACAATGGACTATAGTTTCTTTCTTCTCAATTCTCTTATATGCCTTCAATGTATCAAAGAGTTCCTTATATAGCTTTTCAAAGGGGTAATGAAAGGTCGAATCCGAGCGATCTCAAGGCATATGGAAGGCCAGGAGTCAAGTGAGTCAAATCCATGCCCGGGAAAACTCCAAAAGGATTTGGATTTTGTACACCCCGATGTACGCGGTTTTAGGGGTCAAACCCACGTATATACACGATTAGGGGTTTAAAAGTCACGTATATGAATTTTCACATGTTTATAGGGATGGTCTAGGAAACATCAAAGGACAAAAAATGGTCCAAGGGGTTTAAGGAGTCTACAGAGGGACAGGGGAAGGCCATACAAGTGTGATTCACCTAGTGTGGTAAAATAAGCTATAACAGATGCCCCCTAATGTGTGAGGTCAGAGGGGTCATACGATGGCCGAAATACAATATAAGTCCATGCCAGAAGTGGAGTGATGAAGGATCCCAAATGGAAGACCAGCCACCCAATCAGCATAGTACAATGATACAACTTTGCACATAACTACAAATACATATAGCAATCTCGGATACATAAGAGTACAATGGCCATGAATAGGCATGATACAAAATATCACATAAGTGGTCATCGCCACATATAATATACATAGAGCAGAATATCCATGATGAAGATATACAAAGGATCATGATCTCCATAATGGCTGAAGATATACAATGGATCAAGATCTCCATAATAGCTGGAAATGTCTGACATATACTAGAATCAAGTCACGAGAGCTGAAATCTCATGAACAGTGGCATGATCAAGGAGGTAGCATATAAGGGATGCCACCAATCTGGAAGGTCTTCTACACAACCGCTACGAGTACATGTCCTACTATGTGAATAGAGGTGTCGAGGTCAAACATAGTACTCCATCGTCTGATTACAGGTCATTGATGCATACCATTAACAGACGCGAGATCACCCACTGATAATGAAAATGGGAATCAAGGTACTAGAGTGAAAATGAACAAATGTGAATAAATGTGTTGAGATCGAACACTTGATAGGATCCATCGATTAGGGGACATTTATGTATTCCCAAAAACTGTTGATGGCGAGAGAACCTACCACTGATGACTGCAAGTCTCAAGGCACTCAAAAATGACTCTAGATTCCAATCCTAGAATAAATGATCTGGAGTCAATGGGATGAAATCTGTTGGAATGAGGGCATTAAGGAATCTCCCATCATCCAACACGAGGTACTCAGCAAAGCTATATAATGTGGAAGGACTCGATCATAAGGTGCACTAACCAATAACTGTACCGGGAATAGTCGACATGCAAATTCAATATAACTGAGGAATGGCCGACTCAGGTTTCAACTTCCTTCGAACAAGAGCATAATGGTGAATGGTGATTGAATAAAGGCAGCATAGACTCGATATACAAAACTGGGACATCTCTGTGACACAGGAGGCATCGACAGAGGCTCCATGGGGACTAGAAGCTTAACCAGTCAGTGGAGATAAACTTAGATAAACAAGTACAACTCCTAAAGTCAAACTATAAACCCAACCAACGAATGTGATATACAGTGCTCTATTCGAAGGCGACATGACTCAACAGCTGCCAAAAGATAACATATTTCCTTGTCCAGCTTTTTGGTTTTTAATTTTTTTTTTTTTGGACTTTTTCAAATATTTAAAAGGCTTGAAAAAAAATAAAACTGCTTTATAGTTACAGACTAGGAGGAGATGAGTGTCATAATGGGAAAACAAACTAGTTCCAAGCGATGGAACATACCTATGCTCAATGCAAGGATACATGTGTAGGATAGCGACACATGGGGGAAAGTCCCCTCCCAGTAAAAATAGGGAATCAAACTACAAAGGATATATAAAATGGCTCTGCATGTCTAGACATGAGACAAGCTCGGGCTATATGGCTGAAACTCAATGTCAGGGAAGCCGGCGTAAGGCTCAATAAGGCAAGAAAAGCTCATGATAATGCAATTACAACTTGACATAAGGGAGTCCTAAGGGAAATAGGCCAGAAAAAGATCAACATGAGTATGAGGCTCTTGAAAAATGTCATGGCAATACTATACAACATACTCCCAGACCTAAGAGAGGACTCACAACATGGGTACCAAATGCAAAGGGGAGCTAACTAGGACACCCATGTAAAGGAAAGCTCTACCATTCACATAGTATCACTCCTAACAGCAGCATGAAGGTTCTGTGATACCATGAAATGGGTTCGTACCTAAGGTTAAGAAGGAACGGTCATAAGGAAATGCATACGTGCAATCTGTTAGAATAATCAACCCATAGTTAGCTACCTTAGACATTAATTAACCCATTTTTTATCTTATTTGCCTAGTTTCCATATTCCACCTTATGAAAGTTGTCCTCCACATATCCAAAGTGTTCAAACTTGCTAAATTTGAGTCATGAAGCACTTGGGAAACCACTTGGAATCAAATCTGCTTTATTCCTAGCCTTCCCAGTGCATGTCTGCTTTTTCTTCTTTATTGCCTGCTTTTGTTGAGTTTTAAGGCAATTGGGAAAGTTTGACTAGGCGAAGTTAAATTGTTTTTTGTCCTCATCATCCTCCACTCTTTTCTCCTAAAAAAAGAATGTATGAGTTGTCCTTCCATCATCTATTAGCTTGCCTAATTGATTTTTCCAATTCGTGAGCTCCTAGACAGATTTGGAAACTGTTTTATGCACCTATGGGGGATTTGCTTAGATTTAGTAAGCCTGCTTTTGACCAAATTCAAATGGCATCCTTATGCATTTGAATATCTCATGTAATTATTTATTGTGGAAGCCTATGACTTCATAGGGTTGGCTATTGTACACTTATTCAATACAGATTAGTGTTATGCTCCATATTCAGTCTCCTTTGTGTGTAATTTGCATGTGTAATTGGCAATTTTTGTGAGTGTAATTGTTCTAACACCCGTGTTCAATTTCCACATGGTATTAGAGCATTTGTAGATCGATTTATCTCCTTACAATTTGTTATTGCAGGTTTGACATCATTGAATGGCAGCATTCTGCTGACTGAAGGGACAACTTCTGAGTTATGGATCAATCTCAGAAGATCATCTTGACTCCATTTAACTTCTTTGAATGGAAATCAGAGATGGAGATACTGTTGAGAGCAAAAGGCCTCTATAGAGTGACTATGGCAATAAAAGCAGAGCCCAATGTGACTGCAGAGAAAATTAAATGGCACAACAGGAGGGGTGAGGCCTATGGTCTCCTGTGTCTGAGCATATCCAGAGACCTCCTTTTCCATATTGATGGATTAACATCACCAAATGAAGTATGGGAGAAGCTTATTGAGATTTTTGGTAAGACAGATGAGATAAGAGGACATCAAATTGAAAATGAATTGATCTCCCTGAGTCCCAATAGCTTTGAATCCCTGCAACTCTATTTTTCCAAGTTCAAAGCCCTTGTTTTGCAGCTAAAATAGTGTGGGATCGAAAAGAAGGATAAGAAACTAGTTTTGACCATACTCTCGAAGCTTTTCCATGACTATTCAATGTTTTTCTCGACCTTCCATGCCACAAAGTTGACAGCTCGAGCCTGGAAAATGCCTAGCCTTGCAGATTTCATGGAATCTCTCACACAAGAACAAGATAAATTGGTGATGATGGGAACCATCAAACCTTCCAAAGACCAAGCTCTGTTTTCTGGAGATTCGAGGGTGGATTCAAAAGGCAAGAAGAAAGCTAAGAAGCCACCTGATCAAAAGAGAGACAAGAACAAGTCTCCAGAGGAGCCCCAAGGTTCCAAGAAGAACTTCCAGAAGAAGAAGAACAAAGGAGAAATGAGCAAGTGCGCATACTGTAGTAAGGGAAACCATCCTGAAAGATCCTGCATGAAGAAGCAAATAGACATGCTGACCCAACTCCTGGAGAAGAATGGCATCTCCCTTCATGACAGCTCAAAGATAGGGAAGGAGGATCAAATTCAGAAGACAGAGAGAGAGTTCATGCATTGGTTGCTGGCACAACAAGCTCACCTAGTTTCATCATTGATTATAGAGCTTCAAGACATATGGTTTCGACCAAGGAGGCATTCACCTCACTTGACATGTCGAAAGGTCCACCAATAGTACTGGAAGATGACTCTCTCACTAAAAGTTTGGGCAAAGGGAGGATTGATCTTGACCATGGTAAGTTTAGCAATGTATTGTATATTCCAGGTCTTGCCTCTAACCTCTTATCAGTGTATCAGATGACCCACATAGGGTCTCCAAAGAAGGTCCTATTCGCCCCTGATGAAGTTGAGATCACAGAGATCTCAAGTGGTAAATTCATTACAAAAGGAATTGCAAATCACACTTCGAAGGTATACACGTTCTCACACTTCCTACCCTACTCAAACCCCTCTGCTCTTCTGATCCATGCTAATGAGGAAAGCAAGCTTTGGCATGAAAGATTTGGCCATCTTAACTATAAGTATATTTCTGATCTTAGTGAAAAAGAAATGGTCATAGGGTTACCAAATATTAAGTTTTCCAAAGGATTTTGTCAAGGTTGCATCTTAGGAAAACACCCAGAGCATAAATTTGAGAAAGCTAGTCATGAGAGAACCTCTGCACCTCTTGAGTTGATCCACAGTGATGTTGCTGGCCCATTTCCTCATATTTCAATGAGTCAGGCCAAATATGCATTGACATTCATAGATGACGTTTCCAGGTATTGCTAGGTTTACTTCCTGAAACACAAGTCTGAAGTTTATGGCCTCTTCAAAGTCTTTAAGGCTTTGGTTGAAAACCAGTCTGGGAGGAAACTCAAAGTCCTTAGATCTGAAAATGGTGGTGAGTATGTCAAGTATGATTTTATTCAATATTGTGTAGATGCAGGTATTCAGATGCAGCATTCTATCCCTTACACACCACAGCAAAATGCTGTTGCTGAGAGGAAGAACATATCACTGAAAGAGATGGCAACTTGCATGATGGAGGCTAAGACTTTGCCTCCAAAGTTTTGGGCCAAACCTATAAACTATGCAGCCTATATCCAGAATAGGGTGCCTCATAAACATCTTGATGGTATGACTCCTTTTGAAGCATGGAGTGGGCACAAGCTAGATGTGACCCATTTCAGGATTTTTGGCTCAAGGGCTTGGGCTAGAATTCCAACAAAAAAGAGGAAGGATTTGAAGCCCCAAAGCAGAGAGTTTCTTTTTGTTGGGTACTCTGAATATTCAAAAGGGTACAAGCTGATAAATTTGAGCACAAACATATCCTTCATTGAAAGGAGTGTTCAGTTCCTAGAAGAGCCTTTAGCAGTAGTGGAAGTTGGAGAATCCTCTTCACCACCAGAACCATTAAATGCAAGTGAAGAGATAGTTGAGCTTTCTTATTCTGATATGTCATATAATGATGATTTAATTTCAGATCCTAACAGTCCTACAAGACCAAAATGGCTATCAAAGACCATTCATGCAGCTGGAGAACTAGCTGGAAATCCTAATGATCCTAGGAGGACTAGATCTCAGTTTGAGAGTGCTCTATGTATGAAAGATCCTTTGTTTGCAGAGAAATGTTTTCTGATGGTTGAATCAGACCCATAGACATATGAATATTCAGAAAATGATCCAATATGGCAAAAATCCATGAAAGAAGAGTTCAGCTCACTCCAGAAGAACAACACTTGGGAGCTGGTTGATCTTCCCCAGGGAGGAAGCTAGTTCAGTGTAAGTGGGTTTACAAAACCAAATTTGCTACTGATGGTTCACCTTTGAAAGATAATTCTATATTGGTATCCAAGGGCTACTCACAAGTACATGGCATAGACTACAATGAGACCTTTGCACCAGTGGCAAAGATGGACTCCATCAGGCTAGCCTTAGCCATTGCAGCTTTGAAGCAATGGGAGGTACATCACATGGATGTGAAGTGTCCTTTCCTAAATGGATATCTTACTAAATATATTTACATGCATCAGCCTCAATTATTTTCCACTAATCCATCTCTTGTGTGCAAGCTAAAGAAATCATTGTATGGGCTTAAGCAAGCCCCCAGGGCTTGGTATGCCAAGATTGATAGCTTTCTGCTATCATTGAATTTTGTTCGATGAAATTCAGATCCTAATGTCTATTTGAAGCTGATTCATGGTTCATTAATGATTATTGTCTTGTATTTTGATGACCTTCTCATTACAGGAAGCTCAAAGGATGAAATTTCCTCCTTGAAGGATGCAATGAACCATGCATTTTCAATGACAGACTTGGGGTTATTGAGCCACTTCTTGGGCCTTGAGATTGCTCAAACCAAAAATGGAATAAAAGTACATCAGTCCAAGTATGCCTTGGATTTTTTGAACAAAATCAACATGAAGGATTGCAAGCCAAGCAAGACTCCCTTCCTTTCAGGAGTTAAGCTTGAAGAAGTTGATTCTTCACCTATGGTAAACAATACACTGTATAGGAAACTGATTGAGTGTTTGTCGTACCTTACACATACTCAAACTGATATTTCTTATGCAGTAAGTGTGGCTTCAAGATACATGGATCAGCCTCATGAGATCCATTGGAGAGCAGCCAAAAGGATCCTTAACTATGTTCAGGGAACAAGGACTCATGGGATCTTCTACAAAGCTAAATCTGATCTTGATTTGATTGGGTTTACTGACAGTGATTGGGCAGGTGACAACACAGATAGAAAGTTAACATCAAGATATGTGTTCATGCTTTTTGAAGGACTAATCAGCTAGTCAAGCAAGAAACAGAGTGCCATTGCACTCTCATCTACAAAAGTAGAGTACAGAGGAGTTGTAAATGCAACAAGTCAATGTTTATGGTTGCAGGGGTTACTTGGTGACCATGGCTTTGAATCAGAATACTCAATTACTATATATTGTGATAATCAGAGTACCATTTGAATCTGCAATGATCCAATTCAGATATAGAGAACCAAACACATTGAGATCCATATGCACTACATCAGACAGCTTGTGCATGATGGCACCATTCACCTACTCTTTTGTTCATCTTCAGAATAGGTAGCAGATATCTTCACCAAGGTTTTTTGTGAGAAGACATTCAGCAATCTCAAATCACTGTTGGGGATTGCTGATCATGCTGTGAAGCATGAGTGATGACAAGATTTTCAAATTTTGTTTTACTGTCCATGTTTAAGGGAGGATTTTTCCCACTGGGTTTTTGCCTCTTTCCTTGGTTAAATGGACATGCAGTATGTAAAAGGTGACTAAGCCTTATTGCTAGGCCCTATAATTTTCTAATATTTTACTCATAAGTTAGGATTAAGGGGGGGTGTTAGAATAATCAATCCATAGTTAGCTACCTTAGACATTAATTAATCCAATTTTTTTCTTATTTGCCTAGTTTCCATATTCCACCTTATGCAAGTTGTCCTCCACATATCCAAAGTGGTCAAACTTGATAAATTTGAGTCATGGAGCACTTGGGAAACCACTTGGAATCAAATTTGCTTTATTCCTGGCGTTTCTAGCACATGTCTGCTTTTTCTGCTTTATTTCCTGCTTTTGCTGAGTTTTAAGGAAATTGGGAAAGTTTGACTAGGTGAAGTTAACTTGTTTTTTGTCCTCATCATCCTCCACTCTTTTCTCCTAAGAAAAGCATGTATGAGTTGTCCTTCCATCATCTTTTATCTTTCCTAATTGATTTTACCAATTCATGAGCTCCTAGATAGATTTGGAAACTGCTTTATGCACCTATGGGGGATTTGCTTAGATTTAGTAAGCTTGCTTTTGACCAAATTCAAATGGCATCCTTATGCATTTGAATTTGTCATGTAATTATTTATTGTGGCAGTATATGACTTCACAGGGTTGGATATTGTACACTTATTCAATACAAATTAGTGTTCTGCTCCATATTCAGTCTCCTTTGTGTGTAATTTGCATGTGTAATTGGCAATTTTTGTGAGTTTAATTGTTCTAACACCTGGGTTCAATTTCCACACAATCGGATGTGACATCCTAACCTATATGACAATTTAGACATAATACCTGTGATAAGCACGAACAGGTCAAAACCTCGAAAAGAGTGTACAAAACTGGACCCTACATGACAACCATATTAGTCCAAAACAACCCGAAATAGTCAATAAAGAATCCAAACTATAGGATATAGGGAGGAATGATCATGACAAATGCACCAAAAGGAAACAATGTGGTGAACAATGGGTCATAAAAAGGAAAATAAGGTGTAGACCTAACGTTCACGCATCCACCACCACCCCCGTGAGGGTGACCGCTGGTGTAAAGGCCGAGCGAAGGGAATAAAAATCCTCCACAAATGGAGTAGAGGATGGAATATGACCATTCCCCAAATATATGAGCACGGTAAGGGGTTCTAATGCCCCCAAGTCTGACACCAGGGTCTGTACTAGGACCAAGGATGGGTGATAGGATACCAAGCATGCCAAAAATAAAAGGACCTGAACTCGAGAGAGAATAAATATACTCAAGTAACCACGATACCAAACGCCAACTAGCGCACAAAGAGCACACTCCTAAGAAAATATGTAGCCAAAATACAAGCAAACCAAGGGGAGCATATGTGAGCTCCCGAATGTAGTAGGTATGTCTCGACTAGGAGAGGATTGAAACTACCATACACTACAAGCGGAGGTACGTAACCAATTATAGTGGTCCTCAGCTTCAATGCATAAAGCAACTATGCTGTTCGACCTCTGCCTGGCTGAGACACCTATGGAATAACCTCTGCAAGTACCCCATGTGATAAACTGGGTAAGGCAACTAAGGTCACCTCAATATAATCAATGCTCAGGTGGATAGTCACAGGCGGGACTGACCATATGGGTAGGGTAGCAAAGTCCAAAACTCTCGAAAGATCCCCCAAATACGAATACAATCCTGGAAATATCTTCGGTGCTACTCAGTTATGACCAGGGATCATCCCAATCAATAACCGCTCACAGTGCCTCGTGCTTAACTCCCGTGTAAGAGGAGCGTCCTGAGAATCACTAATTATACCAAGGATTTCAGTCTCTCACCTGGACAGACACATACATGTTGTTGTTTAGTGGTCTTGGAGAATTTACTCACAATGAACTATTCCAAGACCCTAAAACCTAATTTTGTTGGTGAACCCTATAAAAGAAAAATGTGTAGTTCATTTTAGATTATGCGTTGATTTTAGTTGGCTGTAATTACTCAAAGGGAAATGATCGTGAAACTAATGAAGTTATGACTCAACAGTGAAGTAAACATGCACACCATAACAAACAATGCTAAGTGCAATCTTTGTCAAATGAAAAATAGGGTATGCCACTACATGAGATACATAAATATATATTCCTTTCCGAATTCCAATGCAATCCTTCCTATATGAAAGCCTAAACACAACTCTCATCCAAGCAATCCAATGCAAGTACCTCCTCAAATCCATATCTAAGATGCAACTAAGAGTGCAACTACCTTGTATTTTTCAATATAAAAGAATGAAAAATGCCATAAAAGTCATCTAAAAATCTCAGTCTCTGCAACAAGTATAAAAGACAATCCCAGCAAGACACCAAGACAAAAAAGAGTAATTCACTAATGGCAAAACAAAAAGGATAAATGACTAAAACTACTTTCAAAGAAAAATCAATGAAAAAGTGGTCTCTGGTCACAAAAGAAGCATCCAATAGACAACATCAGACCCAAGGAAGACCCAACCACACTCACAACCCACCCAACAACTTCCCACAACATCAAACTCACCAAAAGGGAGGATGTACATGACTGTTTGAAGAACAACTGCATATATGCATGACTTTTGGCCAAAAACCTATGTGTATACATGGATTTTGGCCAAAAATCCTCATATGTACGCGACTTTTGGCCAAAAACCTGCGTATATAGAGAAGGCAGTGGTAAAAAGCAGGCCAAGGGTCAAACCAGTAAGGGGGAGTGTCAATGGATGAAAATAATATAAAATGCAACACATAAACAAGGAGAAACAAAGAGCAAGTCAATCATATCAAGCCCATTGTGCCCCAAAACCCCAAAGAAAAACAAGGAACATCCCCAAGAGAGTCACCAATTCTGTTACGGAGACAAATTCCTATGGCTTGGGGTACCACAACAGACAGCTTGACTCTAGAAATCAATCATTTCCAATATGCAATAGAAATCAAATATCTAACACTAAAGGATCCGACCTCGTACCTTATTCCAGACGGTTGAAGTAGATCCCCATTGAGCTTTCCAACTTCAGCTTGAATTGATGAATCACTTCCTCAACAACAAGTAAACAAGACAAGCATACTATATATATTGGTGTTAGATCTATTCTAGCATATATAATCAACAATGTACAATCATTTGAAATCATCCATGGATAAAATATTCATTCAAACATTCATTATTGGACAGGAAAAGATATTTCTATTAATATAAAATCAAATATTACAATGGATACAACCTCTTTCGGTACGTCTGTGAATTGTAGAAACTGAATCCTCCACTTGGGCCTCCACCCCCTCAATCCTCCATCTCTCGATAGTAAGCTCACAAGCAAAAGGCAAGCTTGGGAAGAACACAAAAGTGCTCCAAGGGACAAAGGGATGCAGACTCAAGCATAATTTTTGGCAACAATGGACTATAGTTTCTTTGCTCTCAATTCTCTTATATGCCTTCAATGTATCAAATAGTTCCTTATATAGCTTTTCAAAGGGGTAATGAAAGGTCGAATCGGAGCGATCTCAAGGCATATGGAAGCCCAGGAGTCAAGTGAGTCGGATCCATGTCAAGGAAAACTCCAAAAGGATTTGGATTTTGTACGCAATTTTAGGGGTCAAACCCACGTATATATGCGATTAGGGGTTTAAAAATCGTGTATATGAATTTTCACATGTTTATAGGGATGGTCTAGGAAACATCAAAGGACAAAAAATGGTCTAAGGGGTCTAAGGAGTCTGCAGAGGGACAGGGGAAGGCCATACAAGTGTGATTCACCTAGTGTGGTAAAATCAGCTATAACACCTACCCGTGTGAGGAACTAAATGCGTTCTACCCCTAGGTATGTGTGAGTGTGTGGGAAAGGACTGACAGTCCTGCCAATACTGACATTGCCCATGCAGATGTTTTCCCAGGGCAATAACTACCCCCAACTAACTCCAGGGAATTAATTCAATGGCTGAATGAGACAAGGAAAGGTGAGTAAGACAAAATATGGTTGAAAATTATATGGGCTCACCTTTTGACACTTAGTTGTTCCCCATTGGCTCCCAAGGCTTAGACATCCCCCCCCTTATACTTAGGAAACCATTCCCTTTTCATTATGGTTGCATTGACATAGCTGGTTCTTTGTATTTTAATTAAAATGCATATTTACATGGTGTCCAGCATTATATCGTACCTGGCTAGCACAAAATACCATCGACATCAATTTTAATCACCAAAACTTGAAATGATAATCAATGGCGGGGATTTTTGATTTAGCTCCTCAACATGATTAATTACAATATATACATCATATACATTTAATGCAAATGAGCTCAAAACCAGGGAGTTACACTACCACCCTTGATGCTTCACTAGTTTTCTTGCAAGCAATGAAATGAGACATTTTAGAGAACCTATCCCCAACCACAAAATAGAGTCATTACCTCGCTATGTATTGGGATCCCCAACAAAAATTCCATGCTCATATCTATCCAAGGACCTATGAGCATTAGTAATGGCATGTACAACCCTATATTATGTGGGTGTCCTTTAGCCATTTGATAAATTCTACACGATGCAACATACCTGGCTATATAATTTTTCATCTTCGACTAGTAATACTTATCTTCGATTAATGCTAGTGTCTTATCCTTTCCAAAATTTCCTTCCAAGCCACTACTATGAAGTTCTATAATAATATGTTTCCTCATAGAACTATTTGAAACACATAGTTGGTTTCCTTTGAAGAGGTATCCATATTGCATAAAAGATTCAACTTGAATAAGATCCATGATCCCAACCACTGGATTATTCAATTGTTCAACAATCTACCAAAACTCGTTATATGACGCATAAAGATCCTTCAATGCAACAAACCCACTTAATTGAGTTTCCATGGTTGTTAAAATAATAGTGTGTTGAATCAAAGCATCTACAACCCAATTCTTCCTTCCTGATTTGTGCTTCAGAACAAAGGTGTATCCTTGTAAGAAAGAGACCAATTTTTGCATGTCTACTATTCAATTTCTTTTGGGTGTTTACATATTTTAACGCAATGTGATCGGTAAATAACAAAAATTCTTTCGACACTAAATAATACCTCCAATGTCACAATTCTTGCACAATTGAATACAACTCTACATCATATGTGTAGTAGTTATTTCTTACCTCATTCACCTTTTTTCTAAAAAATGCAATTGCTCTACTAGCTTGGCTAAGTACAGCACCAATGCCTACATGTGAGGAATCACAGTCTACCTCAAACACTTTCTGAAAATATGGTAAGGATAAAAGAGGTGTCTTAGTTACCTTCTTCTTAGAAACTTAAAATTTTCCTTAGCCTCCTTGGTCCACTTGAATGTCATTCCTTTGGTGCAATCTATTATGGGTGCTATAACACTGCTAAAATTTTGAATAAATTTTTGGTAAAAGGTGTCCATCCCATGAAAAATTCTTACCTCTGTTATGATCCTAGGACTAAGACACTCCAAAATTGCTTTGACCTTCTATGAATCTATCTTGACTCATACTGAGATAAAAAAAACCCAAAAATACCAAACTTTCTTGCGAGAACCTATATCTCTTCAGGTTTGCATAAAGTTGATGTTTTCTCAATGTATCTAAAATAATATTTAAATTTTGCAAGTGATATTCTTTTTTGTTATTGAAAACTAGAATTCCATCAAAATAAACAATAACAAACTTACCGATATAAGGTCGAAGAATATTATTCATCAATCGAATCAAGGAACTAGGTGCATTGGAAAACAAAAATGGCATCACCATCCATTCATACAGTCCATCCTTGGTATTTAAGGCAATTTTCCATTCACCCCCTTCTTGAATTCAAATCTAGTAGTGATCCAGATCGTGCCCAGGTGCACATCATGGACAATAGTCGACTGAATGAGTCAAGAACTGTTATGGCGGAAGCATAGAAAAAGAACAAGTAAAGCAGGAAACACACTATATCAACAGAAAGTATGTGCACAGAAAAAATGCAAGAATTTGAACCAATTTCTATATTACTTCTTCTCCATGAAGGTTGGTTGTTTATTATGATAATGTACATGTTTATATAGAATGTTGAAATTCTTTGGTGACTACTCGTTACATTTAGTTACAATAACTTATAACGGTTTTGAAGTTCTACCGCCATAGACGACTAGAATGCAAAGACATTCTATCGATGTTCAACATCCGTTGACACGAAAAGGCATGCCAAGATTTTGTATGTCAAGCATGAAACCTGTTGAGGTTTTTCGAGGTCAATTTTGTCGAGGTTCAGACTTGTTGAAGCCGATGCTAAACTTGTCGAATTAGTTGAAGTAGTCAAAGCGCTAGACTTTTTTGAAGTTAAACTACATGCCTACTGTTGGTTAGATCAGTCCTCCTTCCTCAAGAAACAATGGTATCCATTGTGTATTTTTTCAGGTGAGGAAACTTGTTGGCTACTTCAGTAGTAGAGTACCATTTTCCTTATGTAGCGAGCTGTCCATATTTAGCCTCTTGAAACAAGGGAATGGAGTTCATCCTTGTATGGAGTATGCGTCGTCCCATAATGGTGTCGCAAAGAAGCGGTTCCTGAACATCTGGATGGATGTCTTTGGATTCTGATGTTTGCAATCCATTATGTTCCAACAATGGTGCATTGTATGGTCAAAGTAGATATACATTAAATACTAGATGTAGTCCAAGGCATGCAGGAATGTCGAGATGAAAATAATTTTCTCTAATCTATTTAAGGATACTATATGGACCATATCGCAAAGGTTTCATATTTCTGTATGGACCAGTGAAGCATTCCTTCTTTAGATGTAACCAGACTTGATCCCCAATTTGGAATGAACAAGGAATATGATGATTTTTGTGTTGGGACTTAGCTTTTTCATTAGCTCATTGTAACATTTCATGTGCTTACTTTTGGATGTTGTAGATTTGATCTCTGAACTTTAATGATTTATCAACTTCTCATCCTTCGAAGTCGATGTCATACGACTGTGTCGAGGAACTGATCAATTCAATAAGAACTGAGGGTTTAAATACATAATAGATCTCAAATGGACTCTTTCCCATAGAAATGTGTTAAGAACGATTGTAGTTGTGTTGTATGTATCGAAGGTTATCATCCCATGTTCGACTATGCTTGTGGTTGTGCATGCGAAGTAGTTGTACTACCAAGAAATTTACAACTTTCATATGTCTGTCTTTCTATGGATGGAAGGATTTTGACAAAGAAAGTCTCATGTCGATATGTTTCTAGAGAGTTTTCCAAAATGTGTTGACAAATATAGAATCTCTATTAGAAATAATGGTCATTGGGAGGTCATAATGTTTCCAAACATGTTCGAAGAAGAGTTGAGCAATATGTTGTTCTATCATAATATTCTTGCATGGTATAAGTATACATATTAGAAAATATGTTGACTATTACTAAGATTGCGTTATGCTTATGTTTGGTAGTAGGATATCCCATCAAGTAGCCCATAGAAATATATTTCCATGGTCGAATAGGAACTGGAAGGGATGTGTACAGTCCTTGTCGTCGATTTGGAAATTTATCAATGGCACAAACTACACATGGTCGAATGTACTTGTTGATGCCATATTTAAGTGAAGGCTACACAAAATACTTTTGGAGGATAGCAAGTGTTTTTGCGACTCCAAAATGTCTTACATTCTTGCTCTAGTGCACACCCTAAATGAGCTTATGTTGGTGCTCACTCGTTTGTACACAAAGTTATCCTAGCTTGTCAACAAGGTTCTGTTGAGGCCTGGAAATTCGCAGGTGGCAACAGTAAGGGATTCTCCCCAATCAGCGTTCCCAAATAGCCCGCTGACTGTTTGGTATAGGGAATCCATCCAGTTTACGGTCCGGCTACCGTAGGTCAAAGTAACAACAAGGGTTTACCGGTTGCAGCCCGGCCCACCGAGTTTTTGTATTTTGACTTAAAAGAATGATATGCACGTGCCTAACTAAATGCAGGCTGGTCAAAGATAGGGAGCGGTCACAAAGTGATGCGCAGGTTCTTACCTTTCGTCTTGCTCACAAGCATTCAACCGGATACAAAAGAAATAAGCTAACTATCTACACTATCCCTAGGGAGCATGGTTATCATTTTGGCTGAGCAATACATTATCACATACAGTAAGAAGAATCACAGATAGCTGATACTTCTCCTAAAGTACATGAACGCTTACAAATATTCAAATAACCAGATAGCCGATCATTCTATGACAACATTTATTGCTCTTAGTGAAAATTTAACCAAGAAAAACTACTGAAGAACATTTAACAAGAACGTAGGTCCAAAACATCAAATATTCTTACAGCAAATGAAATACAGCTGAAAACGAAATAGTTCCTCTTCAACATTATTCATCGAGTTGCAT